>JAPPVO010008226.1:0-31244 GCA_030407325.1 Camellia japonica | reverse complement strand
ACATCTAGGTTAAAGCTCATAAAGATGAGTAGGAATTCCTACCTTAAATGAAGAGACCAAATGGAGAAGATGAAGATTTTGAAGGTGCTCCAACCCATAATTTTCGAATCAAAATGAAAGCAAGATCCCTTCCTTTTCCTTTCAGATTTTCTCTCTTGTTCTCCTTCCTCTCCTCCCTTATGAAAATGCTTACTCTCACTCTAAATACTCTTAATCTAAACTCAAATCTAAAAAAAAAACAAATGGAGAGATATGGGAAGAACCATAGAAGTTGAGAGGTGAGCTTATTTATAGGCAACTTGGTGTAACATACTAGTTGGAATTTGAAAGGACAAGTTTGAATATGAATGGACCACTAATAAGGATAGTAAATGAACTACTAATAAGGATATTAAATGAACAAGTTTGTAACCACTAATAAGGATATTAAATGAACCACTAATAAGGATTAAATGAACAAGTTTGTAACCATTAATAAGAATATTAAATGAACCATTATGAAAATTAATGGACACTAACCTTGGTTTCAAACACAACCAACCTGTTTTTAAACCTACCCAACACGACCAAGACTCATATACAAAGAGTAAAGGATGGAAACGGGAAAAAGACAACAACACATCACGGAACCGAGTCTGAAATACAATTAAACAATGAAGGGAAAACCGGGACGACATGAGTGACCTACAATTTTCTCTCCACTGAAATGGGAAGACGTATGTAAGCTCGTTTGGCAAGGAGGTTTGGGGCTATTTTAGCCACAAAAGATAAAATATGTTATTTAGCCACAGCAAACAAAACATCACATCTAATCCATATTCATTACACTATTCTTTTACAAAAAAAGTCAAAAAGCCAAAAAACTAAAAAGTTCTTCCCAAACCAAACTTTTTAGCCTAGGCTAAAATAGCCAAAAAAGTCAAAAAGCCAACCCATTTCCCAAACGGAGTCGTAGTATTCTGACAAGCCTATCGTGTCGTATCGTGTGGTGAACCAAAAAACTTGTTGGAATTAAATTGGGAGAATTTCAACACAACGGGAAATAATATAAAAAATTACAAAAATATATAGGGTGAAAGTGATTTTGCGATAAGGTATAATCGAAAGACTGTAGAGATGCAAGTGTAACTAATACCTCTTCATATTTATATAAAATAAAAAAAAATTCTGTCTCACTAAGATATGATTCCCTTTTAAATTTATCTCAAAATCGTGTGGAACTTTCTACCAAAACATGCCACTTCATTGAAAAGGACAATCGAATGATTTGAAACAATAAATTGAACATTGTGGTTTCAAGGGCTGTTTAATTTTTATCTTAACGATACCCTTTTTGTCCTAAAGTAGTTTTATTTCTTATTACTGCTCTTAAATCTTTATAATTGCTTAATTTAGGAATTTGGTTAAAAGTTAATTTTTGACTTTTAACCTATTTTGGGTCACATTACCTTTTTATTTTTATATATTTAAAAAAAAATCAAAAAACCAACTTTTAACCACATCTCAAAACAAACAATATAACTCACTTTTCCAAATCTACCATGGGGCCAGCTCACATGTAATTAAAAAAAAAAAATAGAACAATGATTTTAAAAAAAAATGATATAACGATTTTAAAAAGTGTTATTAAAATATTTTTTTATATTTTGTAAGTTTTTATATATGTGACAATTTGTAATTGGTTAAAATTTACGCACTTGCAACTCCACAAACTATCATAACGTTTATTACAAAAATTTATTAACTTTTTTACATGTTTTTAAATTGCACACTATAATTTCTCCTGTATTTTTTTTGACACAATAAGATGAAAAATATTTTTGTACATTACATATTTTGCAATATATTTTTAAATAACTATATAATATACACACTAGTATATAAAGTGAAGGTCGAAGTTGATATTAATGTCTCATTTTTTGTATTTTTAGAAATATTTCAGTAGCAGTTATATGAGCAGTATACTCAAAATTTAGCGTGTTTTTTTTTTTTAATATCTTAATTGTTCGTCTTTTCATATTTATAAAATATTTTCATTTTAGATTTTGAATTCAATCATTCACTTCATAATCTTATTTTTTTTAAAGAAAAAAAGATCATATAGGGGTCCCCAAATGGTCTATGGACAAAAAATCTGATATTACCCAACCTGGCCCACCCGACCCATGGTCCGTCCTAGCCTGCTTGAATACCCATCCTTCCCAATCTATAAAGGATGATTTAAGATTTTGAACAACGATTTGTAACCCGAGATTGCCATAAACTCGGCTCGTAAGAGCCTGTATGAGTAAGTCTAATGTTTAGTTTGATTTTTTTTGTTCTCATGTTTAATGTTTATATATATATATATATATATTTATTTTTCCGTTTGTAGGTATTATATGTTACTGTAAGATTAAAAAAAAATCAAAGTACTTGAATTATGTTGGAAAGTAAACAAGAAAAGTAACTAATGAAAATATTAAAAATATGTGAATGAAAAATGTGTAGAACTTAATAATATAAGTGTGATTTGGCTTGTAAGATTTGGGGCTATAGGTGAGATGAGATTTTAGTTTTTTAAATAGGCCCAAATTGTATCAATCTGTTGATTAGTCAAAACCCGAAAATTTTGTTAAAATATGAGATTTAAACACAATAATTGCAAGATGATAACCCGGCCGTCCCATTGATGACCCTACACACATCGCTTGTACCAATTACTTCTAGTATATATTTATGAACATACACACAAGTAATTCAACTAAAATATATGAAGCATTATTTCAAAAATATATATATATATATATATATTATTTTGTGCATTGCACAAGTCACCGGCCAATATTAATATTATAACGTTTAACTAATAATTTTTAGTCTTAAAAAGTGAGAAAAATAAATTTAAATAAAAAATATATGTTGATAATATTATTAAAATAAATTACAATTTGTTATGATGTTAGTTATAGAATGTTGTGTTTACATTAGGGTATGTATGGTGTGAAATTTTTTTTAAGGTACACACTATAACTTATATTTTAAAAAATGCTCTGCATTTTTTCTCAAATCATAATTTCATATTTTTTAAAAATCATTGTTCCCATTTTTATTTTATTTATTACATGTGAGCTAAGCCTCACGATCGATTGGAGACCACTTTTCCTTATTCGTAGTAAGAACGGAAAATGGAGAGACAAGAAACAAAAACCACGTTGTTAAGACAAAAATAGATTGGCTTATGAAAAGACAACATTGCTGTTGTTTCAAATCCTTTGGCTATCGTGGCTTGATCTCATCCGTTCAATTCCTTTCCAATGAAAGTGGCCATTTTCGTGGAAAGTTCTACACATCTGGAGACAGAATTTCTCCATAGAGAATATGGATCCATTAGGATCATGTAATTTAATTTATGTAATATTTTTAGTAAATGACAAAGTACAATGCAACCAAGATATTTGGCCTAATAGTTATGTAACACTTTTTATAGTATGAGATTTCAAGTTCAACTCTTATAGAGAGGAGTTTAATATCCTCTGTGGTGGTTATTTATTTCTCTCCCATTATCTCCCTTATGGGGTTGTGGTGATAATTTGTTGGTTGTTAGGCTTGGGCTTGATGGGCTAGTGTATTAGTTGTGTTAGGTTTTATTGACTTTCTAATTATTGTAGATTAATAGTTTATTTGATAATTTAAATATTCTCATATTTGTAATACTTTCCTATTGTTTGATAATAATAAAAAAAAGAAGAAGAGAAATTGCAATGCGTAGTACTTGTGGGGAAATTAAGATTATGGTACAAGAGTGTGTATCATATATACTTTATAACTATAGAAGAAAAATGTATAATTTTAAACTTTCTGAGTCATAACTAAAAAAAAAAAAAAAATTCATAATCAAACACAAAAAAATCATAACTAAAATTTCAAAATAATAGCATAACTACAAAAGAAATTTGATCATAATTAAAGAAAAAATAATGTAACTAATAATTAAAGAAGAAAATAGCATAATTAAGGGTGTATATGGTATGGAGGTGTATATAATAAAATTCTCTAGTAATTGTGTCATTCTTTATTTTTGAATTACATAATAAATATGAATCAATATGTTTAAGATTAATGATTTATTCACATATTTTTTCAGACTCTTACCAGTAAGAGTCTCATTCGCGGGGATTTGAAGGGAAAAAAATGTGTGTGAATGTAGCCATTTTTTTTTCTAGCTAGTAATTACACAAATAGAATAAATGAAACTGGGAGCATTGACATACAAAATTCAGACAATTCATGAGTTAGAATTAGTCTTGCTGAGAATTGGCAATCGACTATCGCTATCAAGAGTCTTCAAGTTGGACTAATAAACATTCATTCTTGCATGCACCACCGGATTCCAAATTCATTACGGTAGAATTTACCTCCGCACACATCAATAATACTGTTCCTCCAAATGACTGAGTCAGCTGTAACATCAAATGAGAGGATCAACGCCAAATTGGATGCTTTTTACCAAATTTTATTTTTTAGACCAATTTTTCAAATTTAGTGACGTGTAAAAAGATAATTGACTGATAATCAAAAATATATATAAAAAAGAGTTGTCTTTAATAGACTTCTATATCATTGATTTTGAAAAATGAATCTAATTTTTGAGTTAGAATAATAGCACAAATAAAAGTCAATCTATCTTGTGAAGGAAGTAAATATAGACGAAGTAGAACAAATCAAGAAGACATAAGAAAATTCTATTAGCATATACTACAAAAAAATCTCAATATATATTATTTATACGACTCAAATATAAATTTCATAACAAAAGTCAAATGTTCAGATATAAATTTCTAAATAAAAAGTAGTTGTTCAAATATAAACTTTTGAACATAATGTATAAGTGAGCAATTATATTTTTATTTATATATTTAAACAACACAAATAGTGATACTACAACTTTTTGTAATGTGTGAATAGAATTACGTTGTTTGTGAAAAATATTTGGAATGATTTTTTGATGTTTTACGAAAAAATGTATAAAAAAATAAAGAGAAAAAAGAAATTTTGAATTTTTTTGTATAGTTATTTAACTTTAATTTTTTTATTTATTTTTGCTTATTGTGAGTTACCAAAACGTCTTAAGGACAAATACAAGAGAGAGTACTAAACAAACTAAGTAGTCTTGCAAAACGAAACAGCAAATCCATCTATACTATTATATATGTGAGCACATGATTTTGGTGTCTAATAGTTCATTTATATTATTATATATGTGAGGATGATGGTGTCTAATAGTGTAGTGGTTTCTCTTTTTGCCACATGACAATTTTTCCATCCTAAAAATAAAACAATATTATTAAAGGCGTCAGCAATAATGACCCCAAGACCTTAGGTTTTATTTGGAGAACACTCTTATCATTTAAACAACATACACATATAATATTAATTTATTTTTATGCTTACTTCTCTGAATTGCATACGCATGCCACCCTAGTATATATATAACTGTTTCAAAAGCAAGCTCTCTACAACCAACAAAAGCAAAAGTGAGGAGGGGACTGCTTCAAGCCAAGAAAACTATTTAAAGGTTTTTTTTTTTTTTTTTTTTTTTTTTTCATTTTTTCCTTCTGTGAGGTAGGCATTTGTACTATTTAAATTGATCCAATTCTAGTGTTTGCATCCCATTTGCGTGACATCTTCGTGGGGTTTGATTGGTTTTGGTGTATTGCATGATCTCTCTCTAGCACTATCATTTTTTGGTTTATGAAAACTCTCTGTTCCATCGCAAGGCATGATTTGCCTTTGAAGTTGTATGTTTGATTAGCGTTTGGTATCATGAACAAGCTCTATTTGGTTAAGTTTTGAAATATATATATATATATATATTAAAAAAAAAAACTAGTTTGGTAAAAGAAAAAAAAAATTAAGAACTCATTATTTTCATATAATTTTCTCTTTTTTGGATGAAAATAATTTTAAAAAATTTAAAAATAAATTGTTTTGTGTTTATTTCTGTGAAAACTAGTATGTAATTTTTTTGGAAAAAAAATCACAAACAAATTATGAAAAATCAACCAAACAGAGACTCTGAGTATCAATTTTACCTTTAAATATTTTATATTGCGTCAATTTAATGGGGGATTTGGTGATAGCCCCCTCACTATCTAATTTGTCTTTCAAAAGGACAAGAATTATATAAGTACTTTCAAAATCTCCTAATATTTTAAAACTTGTTTCTTTTACTATATTACCCTCATATCTATCAGCTCTCTTATTAAGCCATTTTCACTGTGTATTTCAAAGTAAAATTTTACTCTGTATAAAAGTAAAATTTTACTCTGAATAAGAGTAAAATGTTACACTTTGAAACTAAAAGTAAAATTTTACTCTGTATAAAAGTAAAATTTTACTATGAAAAACGAGTAAACTGTGAGACTCTGAAGCTAAAAGTAAAATTTTACTCTGAAAAACAAGTAAAATGTGAGACTCTGAAGCTAAAAGTAAAATGTTACTCTGCACAAAAGTAAAAAGCGAATGCAGTGTTTATGGCGGCTGAAGTGTTTGGCAATGACCACCTCTTTGACAGTAAAATTTTACTGTCATTCTAACACCAGAGTAAAATTTTACTCTCATTATCTGAAACAAAAAATAGAGCAATAGAACCAGAGTAAAATTTTACTCTCATTATCTGAAACAAAAAACAAAGCAATAGAACTAGAGTAAAATTTTACTCTGGTTCTATCAAATGAAATTAGATCAAAAATAACAAAAATAAATTAAAAAAAAACAAACAAAAACAAAACAAATTAATCAACAAATCAACATATCTAATTGAGAAGAAAAACTTCTAAAACTCGATCAACAATCACAAATCTCAATGAAAAGAATACATGTGTTCAACAACACTCATACACACAAATATATATTATTATAATTACACACTCATACACACACAATATTATAGATCGATTCCGTTTGTGTGCTGAGAAAATGGAGGAAAATATTATATAACATTACAACGAAAACTTATGGATCACGTCTCTTACGTTTTTTACGAATTTCATTTGTATCAAGTAGCGAAGCCAAAAGAGACGTACTAAAAAAGTATAAATTTTCTTTTCTTTTCCTGCATATTCTCGGCAACCAAACAGATCCTTCAAGATTTGTTAGTTTTAATTGATTATGCAATGTTTATGTGCCGTAAATTGAACTCGTTGATCCAGGAAGTTATCTCGTCAAATGAAGAAGAAACACGCGATACTTCTTGTGATCTGTTGCCACACAATTGCTTGGATGATGATGATTAGGTCCTTTAATGTCGAACTATTTCTGGTAATCGAAACTGCTATATTCTTTGTGTTAGGTTTTTTTTTATTGGCAATCCCGTTTGACAAGGATTTCTATAAGAAGTTGATTTTCTTCCAAAACTAGGATTACTTTTGGATTTCTATAAGTAATTGGATTTCTTCCAAAACTAGGATTACTTTTGGATTTTTTATAAATAGTTGGTTTTCTCCCAAAACTATTTAATTCCTCTAGATCTTCTTTTTGGTTCTTAAGGTTTATATCTGAAGATATTTTGTTAGTTTTCTTTGATGTTTTATTGAGTATTCAACTCATGGTTTAAAGAAAGTACATCAAAGGTTTTGTTTGTTATACACAAGAGAGAGAGAGAGAGAGAGAGAGAGAGAGAAGAGTTGTTCTTTGGTGGATTCTGAAGAATTCGAGCCTGAAACTTCGGTGGATTCTGGAGTGGCTCATCGTAAAGACAATTCCGAGGTGAAGACGGGGTTGGAAGAGGCACATAGAGGTTGGTTCAATTAGGCGTGGATTCGCTAGGTAATTGAGAGTATACCTGCGTAATTCCTTTAAATCTGTGGATTGTTTTGTGGCTGTTGTCCGTGGTTTTTTAATCACAGTTGGAGGTGTCCAATTGTGGTTTTTTCCACGTAAAATCGTTGTGTCGGTCTTTCATTGTTTGATTGGGATTATTATATTCTGCTTAAAATTGCTACATAATCACAATCAACATCTAGGGTTTCTAGATTTTTCAGTTTTAAAAAAAGAAATTTATTTGGTTATGAATTTTACAAAGTGTTTTGAAAGATTTTTTTTTTTATTTTTTAAAAGAGTTTTGAATTGTATTTTGAGTTTTAGTTTTTGAATTTTGAGTTGCATTTTGAATTTTTTTTAAATATTAAAAAAATTTAAAAATTTTTATGCTTTTTTTAAATATATGATTTTTATTTAAATATATTTTAAAAAAATTATTTCAAATATTTATTTTATCTTGTAAATATTTTATTTTTTTTAATTTTAATATTTTAAATTTAAAATACAACTCCACACTCAAATCGTAATCAAATATATAACTCAATACAAAAACTATTATCAAAACTTATAACAAAACACAAAATTCGAAACTCTACACTATTTTCAAAACTCCACACTCAAATCGTACCCAAACACATAACTTAAAACTCAATTCAAAAACTATTTTCAAAACTCATAACAAACACATAGAAACTCCACACTACTTTCAAAATTCCACACTCAAATTGTAACCAAACACATAACTCAAAACTCAAATTCAAAAATTATTTTTGTGAACGGAATACACGATTTATCCAACAAAAATAAACTTCCCAATTATGAAAATAAAACTCTTAATAAATTTTACGGATTCAAATAATATCACCCTCCAATCTTGGGGAGGGAATCCACCTTCTATAAAAATAAAAATAAAATGGCCTGGCTTTGGTCCAGTCTACCATCAGACTCGACCGTGCTGTTGGGCCCGTGGGGGCCCACCACAGGTCATGTTTTGAAAATCTGAACCGTTTAATGTGTAGAATCGTTCAAAACATTTTTATCAACCGTTAATTTATTCACCGTCCATTTTTTTTTTATACAAAACGGATTTGATCATATAGCTATTGATATCCGATCAACGTGATTTTTTACGGGCTTATAGTACTCGACGAGTTCTATACATTGAACGGTTCAGATTTTTGACAACGGGACCTGTGGTGGCCCCACAGGCCCAACAGCACAGTCTAATCCGATGGTAGACTGGACCAAAGCCAGACCCAAAATAAATATAAGAAATCAATGGCCGCAAGATTTGATATGAGACCCATTGACGGAGTAGTATTGTTTCGTGACATTTGTGGCATGTTGTCACCACGGTAGACAACTGTTTTTTTTTGCTCTTATTTCCTTAATAAAAAAGAAATAAAGGGGCAATTTATAAAAAAAATTCGTTTTCAAGTATTTGTATTTCAATTGATCCATAAGATATTCTTATTTTTTA
The DNA here is from genome assembly GCA_030407325.1 of Camellia japonica. NCBI lineage: Eukaryota > Viridiplantae > Streptophyta > Magnoliopsida > Ericales > Theaceae > Camellia > Camellia japonica. Next base: position 21,961 of record JAPPVO010008226.1, on the reverse strand, counting down.
ATAAGTCCTATTATTTGAATATTTGATCTACCAAATTTTAATTCTCATATTTAAAGTATTTTATGTTGGAAATGGTTAGTTAAAACCAGAATTTTTTCCTAAAATTTGGTCTAATTTTTAGGTGGGCCCCGTGCATCGATTTACACGGGTCAAAGTGGTAACGCGTTCTATGCCGCGTTGTGATTCACGTGGTATATTTGGTTGCTCAAACCATTACCGTGAATGGGAAATTGAAGCCAAAGTATGCTCCATGGAAATGGAGTTTTGGTGGAAATACCTTAAAGGTTTGAATAAGGCTTGTCCCACATTGATTGGTGGGAGATTTTGAAAGGGTTTATAAGGCATGGGTTTGGTACTTGGGGTGTGCCCCAAGGGGTACCCAAGTGTTTTAGAGGGAGAGGTTATGGCAAAATGGGTAGACCCATTGGACCCAAAAACCACCACACGCGCGCCGCCGCCGTCCGTCCGGTCAGGCGGGCTGGGCGCGGGTGCGAGGTGGCCTTGTTCAGCCCAATACTAATCTTTTTGGGCCAAAACATTTGAAAGAATACAAATTAAATTGGTTTGGATTTAATGTTCATCCCAAACAAGGCCCTTCCCATTTTCAAACAGAATTTAACGGGTTTGGATTTATTGTTCATCCCAAACAGGGCGCTTCCCGTTTTTGAACCCAAACTGCTACTGAAATATTTTCTAAAAATACAAAAAATGAGACATTAATATCAACTTCGACCTTCACTTTATATACTAGTGTGTATATTTATATAGTTATTTAAAAATATATTGCAAAATATGTAATGTACAAAAATATTTTTCATCTTATTGTGTCAAAAAAAATACAGGAGAAATTATAGTGTGCAATTTTAAAAACATGGTAAAAAAGTTAATAAAATTTTTGTAATAAACGTTATGAATGTTTGTGGAGTTGCAAGTGCGTAAATTTTAACCAATTACAAATTGTCACATATTATAAAAACTTACAAAATATAAAAAAATATATTTTAATAACACTTTTTAAAATCGTTATATCATTTTTTTTTAAAATCATTGTTCTATTTTTTTTTTTTAATTACATGTGAGCTGGCCCCATGGTAGATTTGGAAAAGTGAGTTATATTGGTTTGTTTTGAGATGTTGGTTAAAAGTTGGTTTTTTGATTTTTTTTAAATATATAAAAAATAAAAAGGTAATGTGACCCAAAATAGGTTAAAAGTCAAAAATTAACTTTTAACCAAATTCCTAAATTAAGCAATTATAAAGATTTAAGAGCAGTAATAAGAAATAAAACTACTTTAGGACGAAAAGGGTATCGTTAAGATAAAAATTAAACAGCCCTTGAAACCACAATGTTCAATTTATTGTTTCAAATCATTCGATTGTCCTTTTCAATGAAGTGGCATGTTTTGGTAGAAAGTTCCACACGATTTTGAGATAAATTTAAAAGGGAATCATATCTTAGTGAGACAGAATTTTTTATTTTATTTTATATAAATATGAAGAGGTATTAGTTACACTTGCATCTCTACAGTCTTTCGATTATACCTTATCGCAAAATCACTTTCACCCTATATATTTTTGTAATTTTTTATATTTATCCGTTGTGTTGAAATTCTCCCAAATTTAATTCCAACAAGTTTTTTGGTTCACCACACGATACGACACGATAGGCTTGTCAGAATACTACGACTCCGTTTGGGAAATGGGTTGGCTTTTTGACTTTTTTGGCTATTTTAGCCTAGGCTAAAAAGTTTGGTTTGGGAAGAACTTTTTAGTTTTTTGGCTTTTTTGACTTTTTTTGTAAAAGAATAGTGTAATGAATATGGATTAGATGTGATGTTTTGTTTGCTGTGGCTAAAATAACATATTTTTATCTTTTGTGGCTAAAATAGCCCCAAACCTCCTTGCCAAACGGAGCTTACATACGTCTTCCCATTTCAGTGGAGAGAAAATTGAGGGTCACTCATGTCGTCCCGGTTTTCCCTTCATTGTTTAATTGTATTTCAGACTCGGTTCCGTGGATGTGTTGTTGTCTTTTTCCCGTTTCCATCCTTTACTCTTTGTATATGAGTCTTGGTCGTGTTGGGTAGGTTTAAAACAGGTTGGTTGTGTTTGGAAACCAAGGGTTAGTGTCCATTAAATTTTCATAATGGTTCATTTAATATTCTTATTAATGGTTACAAACTTGTTCATTTAAATCCTTATTAGTGGTTCATTTAATATCCTTATTAGTGGTTACAAACTTGTTCATTTAATATCCTTATTAGTAGTTCATTTACTATCCTTATTAGTGGTCCATTCATATTCAAACTTGTCCTTTCAAATTCCAACTAGTATGTTACACCAAGTTGCCTATAAATTAAGCTCACCTCTCAACTTCTATGGTTCTTCCCATATCTCTCCATTTGTTTTTTTTTTTTAGATTTTGAGTTTAGATTAAGAGTATTTAGAGTGAGAGTAAGCATTTTCATAAGGGAGGAGAGGAAGGAGAACAAGAGAGAAATCTTGAAAGGAAAAGGAAGGGATGACTTGCTCTTCATTTTGATTCGAAAATTATTGGGTTTGGAGCACCTTCAAAATCCTTCATCTTCTCCATTTGGTCTCTTCATTTAAGGTAGGAATTCCTACTCATCTTTATGAGCTTTAACCTAGATGTTGGGCTTTTGTTTAAATGGTTTGATTTGGGAAGTTAGGGTTTTGAAATGTGCTATTTTAAAAAGAGGGGTTTTGTTTATTTGACTCATCCATACGTGTTTTGGGTCTAAAATAGAGATTGTTGATGTTGTTAGTAATATTTGAGCCTTTGGGTCAATATTGGAAAAGGGGGGAGAAAAGCCTAATTTTTGATAAATTAATTTATATAATAAATTTTGGAAGATATGGTAATATGAAATTGAGTTGAATATAATGAAATTTGCTCATTATGAGATGGAACGGTGGAGTTGGATTACATTAATCATTCACTTTTAAAAATAATGACAATTTATCTGTATAACAATTATTACCTGCTTAGAAATAATTTTGGCTATCGGTGGAGGGTAGTCTTGAGGGTTGTAGACAATGCATGGTGATTAGGCAAACTAAAACTAATCAGTTGAGTATGCTATTGAATATGGCGGTTGGTATAATACATCAAAATTTTGTATTGATTGATCGAATTTGTACATGATAATCGCTTATATACATTGTTTTGTGTGGGAGGAGATGGGGATGTACTCCACGGTTTATTGGAAGATGGGGGATGGACCTCTAAACCGGATTTTTGTTTGATATTGATACAGCACTAAAATGTGTATCATTTGTGAAGTATAGAAGTGTTTTTGTTTGATATTGATACAACACTAAAATGTGTATCATTTGTGAAGTATGGAAGTGTTTTTGTCTGAGATTGATACAGTACTAAAATGTGTATCATTATGAGGTATGAAATGTTTAAAATGAGTTATTATCTCGCCTGAAATAGAAATACTGTTGATATGAGATGTGATCTGTTTAAATTGATTGGCCAAGTTATGAGTCATAGTTATGAATTGAGAATTTGATAAGAAATGGAAACTGGAATAGAACATGGACATATTAGTCATGAGATTGTAATGTGTTATAAGTTGTTGTGTAAGAGTTAAACGTTTATCAATTGCTAACGTTTTAGTTACTGTTCATACTATGTTTAGCATATCTCTACTGGGCGTTGGCTCACCCTATATGGGACATCATTTTCAGGTACAGGTGTTATGCACCTCCAAGGATAGCTTGGAAGGCTTGAGGCTATTAGACCACCTTTTGTTGTTTTGTTGTATTACATGTATATCAAGCCAAGGGCTTTCTTTGTATAGAGTTTGCACTCTCTTTTTGCAACCAAGCGTTGTCTTGGGAAGTTGTAAGCCCATAGGGCGATTACTTTTATTGTCAATATGTAATACATTTTGTAAGAACACTCTGATGATTGTAATATAATATCTCTTTCCTATATCTTGAATGTATGATATTATGGGTTTTTTTGAGGGTGTTACACTTGGTATCAGAGCGTACCGGGTTCGAATACTTTGGGTACGCGGGAAGTGGTTAGTACCACAATGGGTTTGTCTCGCTTATTAGAGACTTATGTATGATGTTAAGTGCTTATGTGATAACATGTTTATGTGACTATATGGGTATGGAATTTAGTTTTTAGGATGTTGACTGGATCCTTGGGTTTCTGGGAGTCCTGTTGGAAAGGCACTTGATCACTCGTTTCTAACTGGAACTCTAGCAACGCCGGGACGGTCATTATCCGGAAATGCGATTCGTAAGTGCTTATGTGATTATGTGCTTATGTGGAGTGAATTACTGTTGTCTATCATTTAGCACGCGAGTGAAATAGCTTCGGCACCTTTGATAATGTCCTAATATCTTTGTTACCTTTACTAGGATGCCTAGAGAGGAAGTTGTGATTTCCCTCCTTCCACACGGGAAGAGTTGCGGAAACAGTTTGTGGAGTTACGCCAAGGTACTACACCTTTGGTACAGTTTGAAGCATGGTTTCTAACCTGTCGAGGTTTGCCCCAGAGTTAGTGGAGACGGAGGAACTGCGTTGTTCGGAGTTTGAGAGTAGGGTGTGACGACATCCGAGAAAGGATTGCGGGGTCTTGGCATAGGAGTTACAGTGTGCTTGTTAGGGCTACGACTCATGTGGAGGCAGCGGTGCTAGCTATGGGCCAAAATAGGGAGGAGGCCATTTCGGCGACTCCTGTGATTCAGAGTGTTGGTAGGCCTTTTAAGAGGCAGAAGGTTTTAATCCACAACAATTTCAGAGAGCTCAGCCTGGCTCTACTTTTCCAGTGCCGAGTCTAGATTCGGGAAAGGGTGAACGAAAGGTTGTCACTTGTTTCAAATGTGGTCAGCTGGACCACAAGTCCCTAGCTTGCCCACAGAGGAAGAGGGCTGGGTTGGCAGTTCGACCAGTAGTTGCCCCACCAGAATCATCTAGCCAGCCAGGTTTTGGGCCGATCGAATGTTCAGTGGGGAAGCAGTCGTTGGGGTCTTCATCAGCTCAGACTTTGAACCAGTCTCATGCTCGGGAGCCACTTACTTGTTGGGTGTGTAATTAGCCGGGTCATATCCAACGTTTCTGTACTCAGCCAGGGGCTTCTTTGGGGGTTTTGCAACCTAGTCGGGCTCAGTTTTATTCGACCGGCGGCAGGGCAGTATCGTTTTGGGGGACAATCAGGCCAGATTTCGAGGGCCTCAGGAGAGTCGAGTTCCCAAGCCCCAATTGGGGAAATATGCAGTTGTTCCAAGTGTGGCAGTTGGGGCATACCAATAGTTCTTGTCTGTGGCCTGTAAACTCGTAAGATATCTTGGGTTTGAGAATGACCAACTTTAGCAGTCCAGTGGGGGACGATAACAGTGGTAATGCCAATAGTATGGTTTTGTTTTGACTAATCCGTTTTGTAATCGGTGAATTATCGTTTTGAAATCATGGGTTCTGTTGTGTAACCAATGTGTTTTGGAAATGTTGAAACATCAAAACTGCTGTTTATATATATATGTTTGTGTTTATTAATTTCCTTGGGTTAGGCGGATTGGAGCATGTTGTGGCTCTAAAGTTTTATTAATGTGACAAGTTGTTGTGAAACCGTAAAATTTTTGTAACAATGCATCTGTATGCGTGTGATTTGGTTTGGGAGAATGAGGGCTGGTGAGCCATGTTTTGAAATTAGAAAGAATTATTGAGGGATGCGTATCTTAGTCAGGACTACTATGGGGTGAGAACAGTTATACTTGCCGAGTGTGCGAAATTTCAAGGGTGTTACCTATTTAATCTTATGTGAGTGGTAGAGTTTGTGGCCAACTGTCGTGAGAACTCTTCGAGAGGATGTGAAGTGTGCGATTACTACTAGGTCTTGTATATTTAACATGATGTTTTACGGAGGCATAGCGCATAATTTCGTTAGGAGTAGATTTACACCTTCATGGTAGGTGACGTTGCCGAATTTGCATACGTACTGAATGGTTGTCTCATTTGAGGGAGTGTTAGCCCCTTGTTAAGATTGTGGTTGTTGGCATCGGGGAGTGGCGTGTTGTGAGCAACTGGTATTATATCCCGGGTAGTAGTATAATGGATATTCTCTTAAGTTTCAGGATTTTTTGCTATGTTTAAATGCATTAGGTGTGTACCTTAATACTGGTTAGGTTAGGAGATGTTGTCGGTAGGGTTGGTTGGGTGTATAACCCGTGGTTAGGGTGTGACCCGTGAGTAGAGTCACAGTGGTATGGTGTTTGCGGATGAAGGTTTGAGTGATAGCGATGAGGGTGAGGACTCTTACTCTTCTGGAGAGTTAGGATGGTGAGTCTTTGAAAGCCTTGTCGGTGACATGCGATTGCGCCGGGGTTTGGTTCTAAGCAGTGGTTCAGTGGTAGTGGTGGCTAATGATTTGGCACGGAGGCTTAGTGTCTTGATTGTACTCTCAAGACGAGTGACAAGTAGGATGCGGAATAAAGAGTAGACCCTATAGGTCATTAAGGGATGAAGGTACTATATTTGCTTGTGTTCGGTACGAACAGTTACGTGGTAGTGATAAGTGTCGCGGCGTGGTAAACCCTTGTTAGCTAATTCGGTACGAGGGAATGAGTATGCAAATTTTGTTATTATAAGTTCAGTCGAGGTAGCGAGTGAAATCCCTGAATGAGGGAGTCAGTATGGGCGTAATATAACTTGTAGTAAGTAAGGAGGTTTTGCCAAGTACGATGCGTGATAGTGCTTGGTTTGTATGTTGTTCATTACCCATGTCTCGTTTTACGTCCTCGTTCTGTGAAAGTTGACCGGAGGCCTGGTGTACGAATGTTTTCGTGTTTCCTATGTTGAGGTATTAAGTACTAGATACTGGTCTGAGTATTGTCAGTAGTCGAGACGTGGTGGATGTCTCAGAACACTGTAGTGGTTGATTGTGTCATACTGTTATCTTTGTTATCGAGTCTTGCGAAGCAGGACTTTTCCATTAGTTAAGGTGTTGTGGAAACATAACGGGGTGGAGGAAGCCACTTGGGAACGTGAGTTGGATGTCCGTGAGAAGTATCTGGACTTGTTTGTTAATATTTAACCATGTATTGGGAATTTTGTTGTACTGATAAACTTTAAGAGCATTGAATATGTCTTAAGTTGAAAAACATTAGATATGTTTTGGTTATTGAAGTATGGTAATGGTTGGTCATGCCTTGAAAATAGAAGTTTAATTTAGCATTGTATATGTTAAATGTGTTGTAGAAATGCAAATATATTATTGGCATTGAATATGTTATGGAATTGTGAACTATGTTATATGTTGTGATTTGCCTCTTGAATAGAGATGGAATAACCGGTAATGGGTCAGGTATATTGTTGAAATTTCTTTACCTAATTTCGGGGACGAAATTCTTTAAGGGGGGGAGGTTATAGCGATCCCGGTTTTCCCTTCATTGTTTAATTGTATTTCAAACTCGGTTGCATGGATGTGTTGTTGTCTTTTTCCCGTTTCCATCCTTTACTCTTTGTATATGAGTCTTGGGTCGTGTTGGGTAGGTTTAAAACAGGTTGGTTGTGTTTGGAAACCAAGGGTTAGTGTCCATTAAATTTTCATAATGGTTCATTTAATATTCTTATTAGTGGTTACAAACTTGTTCATTTAATATCCTTATTAGTGGTTCATTTAATATCCTTATTAGTGGTTACAAACTTGTTCATTTAATATCCTTATTAGTAGTTCATTTACTATCTTTATTAGTGGTCCATTCATATTCAAACTTGTCCTTTCAAATTCCAACTAGTATGTTACACCAAGTTGCTTATAAATTGAGCTCACCTCTCAACTTCTATGGTTCTTCCCATATCTCTCTCCATTTGTTTTTTTTAGATTTTGAGTTTAGATTAAGAGTGTTTAGAGTGAGAGTAAGCATTTTCATAAGGGAGGAGAGGAAGGAGAACAAGAGAGAAATCTTGAAAGGAAGAGGAAGGGATGGCTTGCTCTTCATTTTGATTCGAAAATTAGTGGGTTTGGAGCACGTTCAAAATCCTTCATCTTCTCCATTTGGCCTCTCCATTTGAGGTAGGGATTCCTACTCATCTTTATGAGCTTTAACCTAGATGTTGGGCTTTTGTTTAAATGGTTTGATTTGGGAAGTTAGGGTTTTGAAATGTGCTATTTTGAAAAGAGGGGTTTTGTTTATTTGACTCATCCATACGTGTTTTGGGTCTAAAATAGAGATTGTTGATGTTGTTAGTAATATTTGAGCCTTTGGTCAATATTGGAAAAGGGGGGAGAAAAGCCCTAATTTTTGATAAATTAATTTATATAATAAATTTTGGAAGATATGGAAATATGAAATTGAGTTGAATATAATGAAATTTGCTCATTATGAGATAGAACGGTGGAGTTGGATTACATTAATCATTCACTTTTAAAAATAATGACAATTTATCTGTTATAACAATTATTACCTGCTTAGAAATAATTATTTTGGGCTACCGGTGGAGGGTAGTCTTGAGGGTTGTAGACAATGCATGGTGATTAGGCAAACTAAAACTAATCAGTTGAGTATGCTATTGAATATGGCGGTTGGTATAATACATCAAAATTTTGTATTGATTGATCGAATTTGTACATGATAATTGCTTATATACATTGTTTTGTGTGGGAGGAGATGGGGGATATACTCCACGGTTTATTGGAAGATGGGGGATGGACCTCTAAACCGGATTTTTGTTTGATATTGATACAACACTAAAATGTGTATCATTTGTGAAGTATAGAAGTGTTTTTGTTTGATATTGATACAATACTAAAATGTGTATCATTTGTGAAGTATGGAAGTGTTTTTGTCTGAGATCGATACAGTACTAAAATGTGTATCTATTATGAGGTATGAAATGTTTAAAATGAGTTATTATCTCGCCTGAAATAGAAATACTGTTGATATGAGATGTGATCTTGTTTAAATTGATTGGCCAAGTTATGAGTCATAGTTATGAATTGAGAATTTGATAAGAAATGGAAACTGGAATAGAACATGGACATATTAGTCATGGGATTGTAATGTGTTATAAGTTGTTGTGTAAGAGTTAAACGTTTATCAATTGCTAACGTTTTAGTTACTGTTCATACTATGTTTAGCATATCTCTACTGGGCGTTGACTCACCCTATATGAGACATCATTTTCAGGAACAGGTGTTATGCCACCTCCAAGGATGTAGCTTGGAAGGCTTGAGGCTATTAGACCACCTTTTGTTGTTTTGTTGTATTACATGTATATCAAGCCAAGGGCTTTCTTTGTATAGAGTTTGCACTCTCTTTTTGCAACCAAGCGTTGTCTTGGGAAGTTGTAAGCCCATAGGGCGATTACTTTTATTGTCAATATGTAATACATTTTGTAAGAACATTCTGATGATTGTAATATAATATCTCTTTCCTATATCTTGAATGTATGATATTATAGGTTTATTTTGAGGGCGTTACAAGTGACATGTGGTAATGCTATCGAATGAAAATGATGAATTAACTACCTTATCACATATATATAATAAAAATAATAATAAATAATTATTGAATAGTGATAACATAACTATATTTAAAAACAAAAATAAAAAATCCCAAAGACTAGGTCGCTCTCACCACGAAAATTAAAAGCATCATATAATTTTCACAAGTGACTTCCTAATTCCATCCTTCACAATATGGCTACTCTCTTTGATCCTCAACGTATTTTCCATCTCACCTAGATGACATTGTCTTTGGAGTTTCTAAATTTTTCCTTTTTATTTGGGTAAATTGCATATATCTTTTTTGAGATTTGAAAAAAATATATAATAAATTTTACACATTTAATTTAATTATACTAAACTCCCCTATGAAATATGATAAATAAATAAATAAATGAAATATGATTTTTGTACTTTCATACTATTAATATTAATTTTATTCTATTTAACTTTACCAACAAAAAAAAAAAAATCAGCATAATTTCTTAAAATTATATAATTGCATAACACTACAACAATTTACACTTTTTGCGACCAAATTTGGCGACTTAGTCGCCAAAAGTTGTAGAATAGGCGACTAAAAATTATATTGGTCGCCGTTGAATTCGATTTTTAGCTACTAATTTTTTTAGTAACTGCATCTTCATTATTAGTGACTAAAAAAAAATTTAGTCGCTAAATATGAACAATAGGCGACTAAAAATTATTTTCGTCGGCATTAGATCATGTTTTAGGCTACTAAAATATTTGTTAGTCGTGGTATACCAGTTTTTGGCTACTAAAATAAATTTAGTTGCCAAAAACTAACATAATTAAACTTTGGCGACCAAAGTTTTGGTCGGCAAATAGTCATTTTCGGTGACTAAAAATTTTTTAGTTGCTGTAAGGTAATTTTGCCTACTAAAATTATTTAGTCACTAAATAAACAACATAAATTTTACTTTTATCTTTGGTGACAAAAAATTTAGTCGGTAAATATTTCTTTTTGGTGACCAAAATACTTTTAGTAGCCAAAATGGTTACTTTTGGCAACTAAAATATTAGTCGCTGTTTGTTAAATGTTGGCTACTAATTAAATTAGTTGGTATAATTAACCTTTGGCGACAAACAACAAGTTTGGTCGGCAAAGGTATACAAAATTTTAGTGGAAACATTAAAAGAATGGCGCCAGTTCTTCTTAGCATTTTTGAAAACAGGGTTCTTCTCTTCTCTCTCTCTCTCTCTCTCTCTCTCTCTCACACACACACACACACACACAACCAGTCACCACCAAACCTCACCTCACTGCAGTCGTTCAACACCGTTGCTTACTGAAAGACGCACATCGCCACCACACTGCCGCAAATCACACCGCCACCGCCGCAATACGAATAAGTTCTCTCTCTCTCTCTCTCGTTCGCTCGCTCTCTCTCTCTCTCTCTCTCTTCCCCTTCCTCTATTTTCCCATTTTGTCACTCTTGCTCTGTGGTTTATATTATTTATTTAGTTTAATTTCCTGTTTATCTTCAAAGAGGGTCACATTCAAGAACAGAATTGGGAATTTGGGAGATGGAATAGAGTATAGTGCACAGGAATTGGGGAAGGAAAGGAAGAAAAATAAATATAAAGTATTGGGTTTGGACCAATTGGTGATGCCTGAAGAGCTTGAGAACACTATTGGTTCATCTCCGGTAGTTCAGCAACATAAACAGAGAGAAACTGAGGTTAATAGCAATTTAGCGAGGACGATGAATAGGGTTAAGAACCGGTGGCTGAGTAGATTACGGTCCATGACGTGTATGGTAGATGATAGGCAAGCGGTAGCTAATAATTTGAGACCCATTCAGGGGGCTAGGGTTCAGGGTTAAGGTTCGCCATTCCAGAAAGCAATGTAAGGAACTCTCTGCTCTATTTATGGGACAAAATATCCAAGCCCATGAAGGTTCAATTCTGACAATGAAATTTTGCCTTGATGGGCAGTACCTTGCGACTGCTGGTAAAGATCGCATTGTGCGTGTTTGGCAAGTGGTGGAAGATCCAAGATAAAATGAAATTGACATTCCAGACATCGATCCTTCATGCATTTATTTCACAGTGAATCATCTTTCTGAACTTTCACCCTCAATCGTGCAGAAAGAGAAATTAGATAAATGGAAGAGCCTAAAAAAAATGGCAGACTCAGCTTTTGTCATCTTCCCACAGAGGGTCTTTCGGATATTGGAGAAGCCACTACATCAGTTCAATGGGCACAATGATGACATCTTAGATCTCTCATGGTCGAAGACTAATGTAAGTTACTAATTGTAAAGTAGATAAGTTTTCCCAAACTTGGCAGATATTAAATTGAATTTTAATTATTTCTGTTCTTGTTGCAGTGCCTTCTCTCATCATCAATTGATGAAACTGTTCATTTATGGCAAGTCGGATGTGAGCATTGCCTTAAAGTTTTTTTACATAGTAATTATGGTGTGGCTCTTGCTGTTTGTGTTTTTCTTCCTTAGATAGTTCTGATTAGTGGATCATGCAGAGTTTTATTAAATTACTTATTATTTTACATAGTAATTAGTTACTTTTTTCATCATATTCTTGTGTCATGCAGTGACATGTGTTCAGTTTAATCCTGTGGACAATAATCAGTTTATCAGTGGTTCAATGGATGGAAAAGTTTGGATTTGGGCAATTACTAGTTGCCAAGTTGTTGATTGGACATATGTAAAAGATATTATCACTGCTGTGTGCTATCGCCCTAATGGGAAGGCTTGGAGATTGTCTTGTCTTTGCATCTTGTTCAGTTGAGGCTGTAATCTTAGAAACTGAAAGACATTTCAATTGAATAGTTTCCTTATCTGTCATACAGGGTGTGATTGTTGGCTCCATGAAAGGCACTTGCCACTTTTATGACATGTCAGGTAAATTAAAATACTATTAAGGCAATTGGTATTAATATAATTTCTCTTTTAGTGTGTGCATGGGGGTTGATTGATGTTCTGACCCTTGTGCTATTGTGCATTGCAAAGAAAGCTTATCACTGTGGGGTTCTTTTAGCAGTTTTAGGTGTAATGCTTGGTTAATATCTGAACACTTATGATTTATTGTTTAGTTTGTCACAACATGTGCGTTTTTTTTGCTTGTTTTTGCCTTTTATCTTTTCTATATCCTATCCCATGATTGGATTGTATTGGGATTACAAGGAGAGATTGAGAAAATATTATCATAATTTTGCAATTTAACTAATTAGTCTGAATCTCTTCTTAGTCCTGCATTTTGTATCCCACCCCCTCTTGGGATTCAATAATCTCCCCATATAGGGGGGATATACTATATTGGATGGATATTAGTCTGGACCCCAATTTTCTTAGCCAAACATTAGATTATGCATTTTGTTGGATTATTAGTCCAATTCCAAGGCCATGTCTGCCCAAACAAATATGTTGTCTTGGGCTGAGTGGACTGTTGTTTTGTATCTTTCATTTCCTGTAAGTAGTTTGATTACATTCCTTGTTTGTTGATGTTCATATTCTCTCTCTTTGAGTATCGGAACTTATTATTTTGCCATGTTGGTGCATTTTCTACTGCTAATTGTGTTATGATATTGTTAAAATTAATAGACAAATATCATAAATTGCTACTTTTTTTTGTTTTGTTTTGTTATAGATATAGTGTTATAGACAAATGACATAAATAAATAAAATTGATCGTTAGATTACACGTTCCTCCTATTTTAATCTTGTTTGCCAAATTAAGGTCAATCAGAAATCATGAACTATCTATATATATGTTGGCATTGTTTAATAGAATATGACTCTAACTTGGTGGTCTATCTAGATAATAAGAGAATAATAAGAGAACTTTTAATCTCTGATCAACCTAAAATTTGGCATGCATGAACGATCCATTTTATTTTATGAAATATGAATCTAGCAAAAAGTTATGAAACGATGTAATGTAAGACTAAAAAGGTTTTACATTGGATGTAAAGGGATCTCTCCCCATGTACTAAGTCTGTATTATTATTTCCATATATACACACATTTCTTGTCATTTAAGTAGAAAATGTTATTCAGATATTACTTTACTTCAAATTTTAGCAAAAATATTATTCTTTGGCATTAAAGCAATGTCCTAGTCTTAATATTTATTAAAATGCAATGAAAGAAAAATTAATTCAAAAAGGAGGTAAACTAATGGCAACTTGACAACATAATGGTAATTTTATTTATATAAGGATGGTATTTCATATATCTGTATGGTGGAACAAAGATTATATTTAACTCATCATTAGTGTAAATATATAGTCTATATATAATTGATTGAAATTGTTAAGGATAGGAGAGTAATTATGATAGAAGGTAAAAGGCAAATGTAGAAACAAAAGGGTAGATTTGTGTGTTTATAAATCATTTTTGTTGGGAGTTAAAGTAATTCAACAAGATTAACACCTTGGGTTGTCAAACTAGTCCTTGAGTTAGTCAATTTTCAAAAGAAGATTTTTTTATTTATGTTTTAGAGATCCTCCATATTTTTGCAACACTTTTGTGTTACTTCTTCTAACCGAAAAAGGGGGTTAAGGGGGCAAAAATGCTAATCAGCCCCCGAACCACCGTATGGATGTCACGGCCACCTTCTCCATCACAAATAGGACCTGTGAAAACAGACGGAATGTAATTAGCACACGTAGTTTGGAAGTTAGAGTCGAAAACGCATTAAACTTAACCGAAAAAAGGGGTTAAGGGGGCAAAAATGCGAATCAGCCCCCGAACCACTATACGAATGTCACGGCCACCATCCCCATCACAAATAGGACTTGTGAAAACAGACGGAATGTAATTAGCACATGTAGTTTGGGAGTTAGAGCCGAAAACGCATTAAACTTAATCGAAAAAGGGCGTTAAGGGGGCGAAAATGCGAATCAGCCCCCGAACCACCGTACGGATGTCACGGCTACCTTCCCCGTCACAAATAGGACCTGCAACAACAGACGGAATGTAATTAGTACACGTAGGTTGGGAGTTAGAGCCAAAAACGCCTTAAACTTAACCAAAAAAGGGCATTTTTGGGATGAAAATTCAAAACAGCACCTGAACCACAGTGTGGCTCACACGGACAGTTCCTCCGTGACAAATAAGACTTGTGACAACTGACGGAATGTAATCCGGATCCGTAGGTTGGGAGTTAGAGACAAATACGCCATAAACTTAGTTGACAAAGGCCGTTTCGGGGGCGAAAATTCAAAGCAACCCCCGAACCACCGTGTGCCTCTCACAGACAGTTCCCCCATGACAAATATGACTTGTGACAACTGACGGAATGTAATTCGGGCCCGTAGGTTGGGAGTTAGAGCCGAATACACCCAAAACTTAGTCGAAAAAGGGCGTTTCGGGGGCAAAAATTCAAAACAGCCCCCGAACCGCCATTGTAGACACCCCATTTTTGACCGTCCTCAAGACTTGGACGTCACCGTTGGAACACTCGGTGATCATCCATGTTTGTGTTCGTTTGGAGTTCCCGGAGTTCTCGGCTCGCGCGCCTTGCCTCAGGACCTCCGAACTCGATCGTTTTGTGTCTGGTTTCGCACCAAACACTTGTGTTTTGCCTTGGGAGGGAAGGGAATGCTTTGTGAGGCATCCCCACATACCACCGGCTGTGGCTAGAGGCCACCGGCTGGCTGGTGTGGGCACCGGCACTATATTGTGCCGGTCGGCACTATTTTGTGCCGGTCGGCACTCTTTTTGGCAAAATGACCATTTTGCCCAGCCGACTACTGTGCACTTGCTTTCTGAGATATTTTCAGACAGCTGTGTGCAATTTGCTTCCCCTCCATACACGTGTATGGAGGGATGAGCCCTTAGTTGCTTAGCTTGTAAGTCTTACAAGTTCTATAAGAGGAAGGCTCTTCCTCTTGGCTTAAGGTGGGGATTTCTTGAGAGGTTTCAGCCATTTTAGAGAGAGAGCAAGCTCTGGTTTTAGGTTAGATCATATATATCTTATCTCTCCTTTCTTGCTTATTTAGTACACTAGGTGCTTTAGTTCACACTATTGCACACAAGCACCTAGTGTCTCACCTTCTCCTTGCAACTGAGGTTCTAAGGGCTGTTTTTTAGTGTTCTTGACTGGTTTGGAGCTCAAGGGACCAACTACTCCAACCTTTGTGAAGAAAAGCTTCAAGGGTAAGAAACTTACTTTATTTACCCCATTTTTGCACTCCATTTTTGCCTAGTTTAAAACAGTCTTTGTGCTTGGTCTATAACACAAAAAAGTTCTATTTTTTAAGCCTCTTCATTGTATATTAAGAGTGTTTAGTGGTTTGGGTAGGTTTGACCACCCTTAGGCCTTGAAAAGGGCTCATTTTGTGCTATTTTGGAGAGATCCGGGACTTGTGTGCTTGGACCTTTCCACCACTGAAATCTTGAGGGATTTCAGTGGTGGAGATGGTGCCTTGAAGTCCTAGAAAGGGGAGGGCCACCCCCTCTCCTTGATGTCCTTGGAAAGGGCAAGTTTTGGCTTCCAAAGAAGCACCATGCTTGAGTGTGTGTTGAGCATGTTTGACTTGTTTTCCATGCTTATATTGCCATGCTATAACATGATTTCAAGTTGGTTTTGGTCTCCTATGCATGCTTAGTATAGTTGCCTTGTAATGCCCTTTATGCTTAATATGCCTAGGTTGTGTGCCTTCATTTCTAGCATGTTTTAGGCCTAGATCCATGAAGCTTGTATGCTCATTTTGCCATGATCTAGCTCTGTCCATAGCCATTTGGGTCGATATCATCATTACATAGCTCCTTTGCATTTGGCTTGTGGCCTTGAGAGCATGTGAGTGTAGCATGACTTGCTTGCTTCATTTTCAATGATTTGAAACCATCTAACATGCCATTTCAGACCTTATGATGTGCTTGTTTGATTGCCTTGCATGCCTCTTCAATGCTTTAAAAGCTTGTGTTAAATGCTCCATGTTTTGGTCATGTTGCATGCCTTTGATTTCAAGCTTCTTAGATGCCATCTAAGTGGTCATTTGGGCCTAATTTGACATGCCAAAAATCTGTTTTGGGTTGATTAATGCATGCCATGTGTGTTTGTGCTAGGTATGGTTTAATGTCCCATTGACTTGCCTTAAGCCTAGGCCATTTGCATGCTTTGTTTGGCACACTTTATAGCATGATTTGGCATCAAGTTTTGCATGGTTTTCAGAGCTTGATATGTATGCTAGTAACCCATGTTTGAATCATCTCAAGTGTGCTTGAATGTTGCTTGTTTATGCCTTGAGTTTGGCACCTTAACATGTGCATGTGTGTGTGTGTGTTGAGTCCCCAATTGTAGGCATTTTGGCTACTGATTTTAGGCCTTTTTGAGTTGCCTAATTCATGTCTAAGTCCATCATTTCATTGGTTTGCATGCTCACCTTGCATGCTCGTTTGAACCTTTTACATAAGTGTGTTGCATAGGCCATTTGCATGCTTAGTTGACATGCTTAGGTTTGCATTTCCATTGTGCATGTTTGGCCTCTTGAAGTGAAGTATGATGGAGGTTGAACACCCTTGTTTGCTTGTTTGATTTGCACACATTTGAGATCAAAGTTGCATCCTTGACTCTTAGGGCCATCACGCATGGAAATGCGCGATTGGTGGTCCAAGGACCGAGGCACATCCCCCTTTGAGTCCAAAATATGATAAGGATGGATTGTGTTTGGTGCATACATGTTTTGAATCACATTGCCATGCATTTTGTTGCCCTCTGCTGCTGTGAGTTGCAGGTTTTGCAGGCATTTTGTGCCGACCGGCACTTTTAGTGCCGACCAGCAGTGAATTGGCAGCCGATAGCTTCACTCAGTGCCGGTGGCCACATCCTCCAGCCGTGGTGTGTTGTACTCAGCCGGTGGTGCTCCCCAGTGCTCTGAGAGGCATTCTTGGGACTTTGGCAATTTTCAGAGGAGGGTAGCAGGGAAAACAGAGGCACACTTGCATGACAGTGCGATTCCGAGCCAATTCCGAGCGCGCGCTGCATTTGGGCCCTCCTCCGAGGCATTTACTGTTTTAATTAGATTAATTATTTGTCTAATTAATTTAGTGAGCTTGTAATAATTAATTAGCTTGCGTAGTTAATTATTTGTATTATTATTTTGGTCCCTCCGAGCGAGGGCAAAAATGTAATAAGTGTGGGTGCGTGGGCATGTATGTCTTCCAATCCTCATTTCTTTCTAACCCTTTTATTTATCCGCTTACAGTGGTAAATTAGGGCATTTTAAATTAGCATACCTTATGCAATGCATGCGTGCATTCATGCATTTGTTTACATGCACCGGGCTCGGTACATCATACAAACTGCATCGTATTTTCAATTCCCAAATTGAATACGTGATAGTTGTTGCATTTCATGTGCCATGCTTAGGATGGCCGAGCCTGTCTAGATTACATCCCTGTATGCGATGCATTAGCCATTTAACATGAACCAGGTCATGCATGTTTGCTAACCGGGTTATTGTTTTGGCACGGAGTACAATGTAAGTGTTTTTGCTTTAGCATAATCACATGTGTGTGGATGTTACCATGACAATAGGATTGCCATGCGGCTAAATGCTTATGTGTGATAAACTGCTTGAATGCCCGTGGGTGGAGGTTAGATTGCCTGAGTTGGAACAACTCGTTGAGATCCGAATTTTAGCCTATTTGCGAGTAGCACAAAAACCAACACGTTTTTCGAGACAAAACGGATATGCAATGTTTATTTCCAAATTAGGCAATCTAGTCTATACTTGTTTGCTGTGCGCATAACATAGTAATTCTAGGCTAATAATTGGAATAAGAGCATGTAATGTTTTCAAAAAAAGATATCACGGTTAGTAGAGGCCGGTCTTCGGACCGGGCGAAAGGGGGTGCTCATAGCTGACCTTCCCCGATCGTACCCAAGCTCCGAGCCAAGTCACTTTGGTGATGACGGACATGTGGCCTTCGGCACCGAGTCAGGGTTTCCTAAATTCCCCCATTAAAATATTTAGGTGGCGACTCTGTAATCTGGCAAAGCAGTCCATGTTTGGCACTTCTTTTCAAAAATCTGTTTTTCTTCAAAACGATTTGCCAGAGTTGGACTCTTTGGTTCGGATTTAGAACCGCGACACAAAAAAGGAGTCCGAACTGTAGAGTGAAGCCCACGGGCGCGTCTACAGCCGTGTGGCCAACACAAACAGCTTCCCCATGCCAAATATGACTTGTGACAACTGACGGAATGTTATTTAGACCCGTAGATTGGGATTTAGAGCTGAATACGCCCTAAACTTAGTCGAAAAAGGGCGTTTCGGGGGCAAAAATTCAAAATAGGCCCCGAACCGCCGTCTGGCCAACACGAACAGCTTCCCCATGCCAAATATGACTTGTGACAACTGACGGAATGTTATTTGACCGTAGGTTGGGATTTAGAGCCGAATACGCCCTAATCGTAGTCGAAAAAGGGCGTTTTGGGGGCGAAAATTCAAAACATCCCCCGAACCGCCATGTGGCCGACACGAACAGATTCCCCATGCCAAATAGGACTTGTGACAACTGACGGAATGTTATTCGGACCTGTAGGTTGGGATTTAGAGACGAATACGCCAAAATTTAGTCGAAAAAGGGCGTTTCGGGGGCGAAAATTGAAAACAGCCTTTGAATCACCATGTGGCCGACACGAACACCTTCCCCATGCCAAATAGGACTTGTGACAACTGATGGAATGTTATTCGGACCCGTAGGTTGGGATTTAGAGCCGAATACGTTCAAAATTTAGTCGACAAAGGACGTTACGGGGTCAAAAATTGAAAACAGCCTTTGAACTGCCGTGTGGCCGACACGAACACCTTCCCCATGCCAAATACAACTTGTGACAACTGACAGAATGTTATTCGGACCCGCAGGTTGGGATTTAGAGCCGAATACGCTCAAAACTTAGTCGAAAAAGGGCGTTCCGGGGGCGAAAATTGAAAACAGCCCCTGAACCGCCGTGTGGCCGACACGAACACCTTCCCCATGCCAAGTATGACTTTTGACAACTGACGAATGTTATTCGGACCCGTAGGTTGGGATTTAGAGCTGAATACACCGAAAACTTAGTCGAAAAAGGGCGTTTCGGGGCGAAAATTGAAAACAGCCCCCGAACTGCCGTGTGGCCAACACGAACAGCTTCCTCATGCCAAATAGGACTTGTGACAACTAACGGAATATTATTCGGACCCGTAGGTTGGGATTTAGAGACGAATACGCCCAAAACTTAGTCGAAAAGGGACGTTTCGGGGGCGAAAATTGAAAACAGCCCTTGAACCGCCGTGTGGCCAACACGAACAGCTTCCCCATGCCAAATATGACTTGTGACAACTGACGGAATGTTATTTGGACCCGTAGGTTGGATTTAGAGCCGAATACGCCCAAAACTTAGTCGAAAAAGGGCGTTTTGGGGGCAAAACTTCAAAACAGCCCTTGAACCTCCGTCTGACTCTCACGGCCAGCTTTCCTATTACAAATAGTACTTGTGACAACTGACGAAATGTATTGGAGATGTATAGTAATGGAAAATTATGGGAAAAATATTTAGAAACCAATATGAACTCAGTTTACGCCTTGTTATAAACTTGCTAATTTTTTGAACATATACATGTATGTTATATTATATTTAAGCTTTCATACAAGTATGAAACATGCTCATGGTGTTTCTGAGGCCATGTGCGTCATGAGATATCAAGTATTCTTTCTTTGATGAACCATTTATAGGTGTTTCAACATACATTTCTACATATTTCCTTTTATGATTGAAATTTATTTTTGTTATTATTTTTATCACATGTTCTAATATCCTTTCTGAAATGGCACTGACATACATTAATAAGCAGCGATGGTTTTATATCCAATCTAATGATTCAAGTGCTTTTTGCAAACAAATAATGAGGAAGTTGGTAAAAAGAATACTTTCTATTCACATTGGGCTTTGATATTGGTTTAGCTACAGAATTTGGATACATGTTGCATACAAATAGAAGATTGTTACATTAGCTTTATGTTACTAATGAAAGATTTAGTAATGATTGTTCCGCATTTAACAATGTTCTTTATAACAAAAGACTTTAGAAAGACTGTAGAATGACTGATAATTGATTCATCATGGAATGTTGCTTCTCACTTATTTTTATTTGTCACTTGTTGCCAAATTCATTCATGAAGTTGGACATTTTTTGGTCCAATTCTAATTTTTTTTTTTTTTTTTTTTTTTTTTTTTGTAGATGACTTTGTTGCGTGGACTTCCAGAGATATTTTGGTGTATGGAGAAGAAATTGTACTTTTGTATAGAAGTAATATAATACTTTTGTCGTCTCCGGCTTTTGTGCAGTTAACTATTACTGATACAGAAAACTTTTGGCAGCCAACAGATAATTACTAGCATGGTAGATAGATCACCTTTTGTCACCGTACAGATATATGATTTTTTGTCGTGGTACATAGATGTACTTTTGGCTTGGTACATACATCACCTTTTGTCGTGGTACAGATTACGATGGTAATTTGTACCATGCCAAATTGTCATTTCACATGGTATAGTAAATGTAATTTTTGTATATGGAGAGCTTTACTTTTTGTATGATTCTATATTTTGTATGGAATTGTTATTTTAGTTTGGACAATAGTTGGTTTGTATGTACTTGGACAATTAAAGTAATTTATTTTTTGTATACGGATACAGATTGTGGAATGATTGATAGTTTATGTATCATTTTATTTATATACATATTACAGGTTGCATGGAATACAGACAGGTTATGGACACATTATAATATTTGCAATAAAATATAATATCATGTTTTTGCCGACTAAACGTTTTGTAGCCAAAAAAAAGGAAAAAAAAAAAAAAAACATTTTGCTACTAAAAGTTTTGTAGCCAAAAGAAAATCAAACATTTGCTTACTAAATTTTTTGTAGCTAAAAGAAAAACAACTATTTGGCTACTAAATGTTTTGTAGCCAAAAGAAAATCAAACCTTTGGCTACTAAAAGTTTTGTAGCCGAAAGAAAATTAAACATTTGGCGACTAAAATATTTCGTAGCTAAAAACAAAAGTTGAAGAATAAAAATACTTTTGTCGACTAAAAAATTTAGTAGCCAAAAAAAATTTAGTAGCCAAAAATGTGGAAGTTTAGGCGACTAAATTTTTAGTAGCCAAAGAAATACTATTTGCCAACTAAAATTTTAGTAGCCAAAAAAAATTTAGTAGCCAAAAATGTGGAAGTTTAGGCGACTAAATTTTTAGTAGCCAAAGAAATACTATTTGCCAACTAAAATTTTAGTAGCCAAAAAAGATTGACTTTAGGCGACTAAAAAATTAGTAGCTAAAAATTTTTCCGCGACTAAATCATTGGCTTTTGGTGACAAAAAAATTGGTCGGCAAAATGTATTATTTAATTAATTTTCCAACCTATTAGCGACTAAATATTTAGTCGGCAAATAAATACATTTGGCGACTAAATTAAGTTTAGTCTCCAATTAGC
>JAPPVO010008223.1:0-47139 GCA_030407325.1 Camellia japonica | reverse complement strand
ATTTTACAGAAATACTATCCTCCACTCATATTCTATAATCAATTTTTACAGACAGAATAATGAACATGAAGCACAGCACAAGCACTCAGATGTTGAGCCAGATAACTAGCAAACTATAATAATCAACAACATTTGCCTCTTTTAATAATGGAAGAGAAATAATCTAAGGACAGGCGTAGCACTGATCTAATTTGTATAATTAACATTGAAGCACAGCACAACACATTTGATTTACTTTTAAGTAAAATGAAAAAACATCATAAATTCCATAGAAGTTAAAAAATCAGACAGATTCAAAAAATCAGATCTGTTTTGGTCCACAAAAAAATCAGATCCCACAACAAAAATCAGATCTGTTTTGGTCCACAAAAAATAAGATCTGTTCGTCCACAAAAAATCAGAGATGAGAGTATCACCTGTTGAAGTAGATCGGCTGTGCGATGATGAAAAAAATCAAAGATCACCTACGAAGTAGATCGGCTGTGCGATGAAAAAAATCAGAGATGAAAAAAATCAGATCTGTTGTTCATCCACAAAAAATCAACGATCGGGAGAGAGAGAGACAGAGATTGAGAGAGAGAGTTCACCTGTGAAGCAGATCAGATGTGCGATGGTAGATCGGAGATGAAAAAAATCAGAGATGAAAAAAAATCAGTGAAGTTGTTCATCCACAAAAAATAAACGATCGGGGAGAGAGAGGACAGAGATTGAGAGAGAGAGTTCACCTGTGAATGAAGTAGATCGGCTGTGAGATGAAGTAGATCGGCTGTGAGAAAGAGAGTGATCGATCGGTGTGTGCAGAAATGAGAAGACAGTGAGACAGTGAGTGATATGAGACAGAGAGAGTGAGGAGCCGATTAGATTATTAGGGTTTTTTCTCTCTTTAGTATAGGTGAGTGAGAGAAGAGATGGACGTTTAGATTAGATTTGAAAAAAAAAAAAAAATTAATTGTGGCATGACCCTGCCAAACTTGCTTATCACATGAATTCGGAGATGGGGAAATTCCATCAAGCAAAGATAACAGAGATACCCATTCCAAATTTTCCCGATCATTGAGACTCCTAGAAAATTCTAGATTTCAAGAAATCCGAGCAACACTAGAAGAAACCAAGAAGCAACGGACACAAAATGTAACCGATCAACCATATAAAGATGTGGAAATGACATATTAAAGGAAGAATGCGCCGCACAAGTGTCCTTCGATTTTTTCAATCTTTTGGCTGCTAAAACCAACTAAAATGAGGCTTTAAACCTGCTTTCACTGCTGCTGTTTATTAGATTTGGGCACACTACTAGTAGGACCGTGTCTCTTGCACTCATCCTACATGATTGATTTGTTACTCTGCTGGATTGGTTTGACTTGTTAGAAATCAACATGGATTTGTTGTCTTAAGATAACCAAAAAGAACTAAAGAGGGCCAATACTGTTTTGTCTTTGTTTTTTCTCTGATCCAGTCCATTTCGGCTGTTTCATGAAATTTGGTTGGGTTTTGAGCATACCGGTGTTCCTGTCCAGTATTTGCACTCGGCCTTCTCTTTTGTCAAACGTCACATTTTAAAAGAACATATATGGAGTACATGGCCCAGTTTGTTTGTTGGAGATGGAGGGTGGGATAGTATATAATCAAGGTTCTGAAAAGCGTTGCGGTCGCCGTAACTGGTGGTGCGCGCGTGACGGTTGCAGTGCGGGTGTGTAAAGGCCGTAGTGTGTAACGGTTGCAGTAACCAGAACCGTGAATTTTTTATTCTTTCGCACAATTTGAAAAAAAAAACTTACCAATACACATATTTTTTTTCCATGATTATATTTATTGGGTTAAAAATAAATATTGATCAATTTTTGTAAATTTTTAAGTATGATCCAATATATTTCATATTTTTAAATCACTATAAACTGAGTTTTTACATTTTTTTTAATAATTAATATTATATATTTATAAAAAATTTAATTATCTAACAATATAATATATATATAAGATAAACAATGACAAAGTAAGAGAATAAATAAGAGCCTAAATATATATATATATACATATATATATTTTAACCATGCCAAATAGATAATGATCACACTTATTATTATTATTATTTCAAACAATATATAGATAAACACACACAAACAAAATAGTTTAGTGATAGCAGCTGAATAGAATAGCATAGGTCTACAATTTCAATAACATGTTCTTCATCTTCCCTCTTCTCTCTCTCTATCTATTGTTCCTCCCATTTTTCTCTCTTTATCTTCCCTCTTCTCTCTATCCCTCTTCTCCCATTTTCAGCTTTTTTTGTGTTTTTTCGAAAAGAAACAGTTTGGAACTGTTATGTAACGGTGCATAACAGGCCATTAAGGCTGTTACGGCACCATTACGACCGCTACGGCCGACACACCTGTGAATCTCAATCATATTGCAAAAGCGGCCGTAACGGGGGCGGTAACCGCCAAAAACCATTACGTAATAGCGTTACGTAACGGTTGCGGCCGCTTTTTAAAGCCTTGTATATAATATATGTGGGCCCAATATATCTATTGTTTGGAAATTTTTTTGACGACGGAGATAATATACCTCTTCATTGTATATTCCCCTATTTTGACTGGATATACAATAACACTACCCCCCCGTTATTGTATCTCAGGGGGGAGGGGAAAGGAAATATTTTGACAAAAGAGAAGGCCGAGTGCACATACTGGACGGAACACCCGGTATGCTCAAAACCCAACCAAATTTCATGAAACAGCCGAAAGGACTGGATCAGAGAAAAAACAAAGACAAAACAGTATTGGCCCTCTTTAGTTCTTTTTTGGTTATCTTAAGACAACAAATCCATGTTGATTTCTAACAAGTCAAACCAATCCAGCAGAGTAACAAATCAATCATGTAGGATGAGTGCAAGAGACACGAGTCCTACTAGTAGTGTGCCCAAATCTAATAAACAGCAGCAGTGAAAGCAGGTTTAAAGCCTCATTTTAGTTGGTTTTAGCAGCCAAAAGATTGAAAAAATCGGAGGACACTTGTGCGGCGCATTCTTCCTTTAATATGTCATTTCCACATCTTTATATGGTTGATCGGTTACATTTTGTTCCGTTGCTTCTTCGGTTTCTTCTAGTGTTGCTCGGATTTCTTGAAATCTAGAAATTTTCTAGGAGTCTCAATGATCGGGAAAATTTGGAATGGGTATCTCTGTTATCTTTGCTTGATGGAATTTCCCATCTCCGAATTCATGTATAAGCAAGTTTGGCAGGGTCATGCCACAAGCATTTTTTCAAGTAAATCATTCTGTGAATTCTCTCCATCACCCACTTTCAAAGAAAAAAAATCTGGATATTCGCTAGGAGGATCTTAGAAATGGATTTCCATGGAGCACAATTGGTACCCCTGCTAACCACATGTGAGTCTCTCCCATTAGATTGAAGCCCATACTTACTTTTAATGATGGCAAACCATATTTATAACCACTTACCAAGTAGGTTGTGTTCCTAGCCACAACATTTCCTATATAGCTAGTCCTGCTTTCTCCTTAGGAAGAGAAATAATGCTCCAATTCACTAAATGATCTTTTTTTTTCTTCCCAAAGAAAATCCCTCATTGAATTTTCAATCTTCCTTGCAATCCTAATCGGGATCTTGAAAATACTACTTAACACAGACTGCATGAGAGTGTACCTACCCCCCTAGACAACAAATCTTTCTTCCACCCTCTAATCTTTTGCCAATCTTTTCTAACACCGGAGACCAAAAAGATTCAAATATGGATTATCTCCTAGTGACTCACTCTCTCTCTAGAGTACACATTCTCTCTCCATGGGTTAGATCTTTCCTTTCTATACATATGTTCTCTCTCTCTCTCTTTATATAATATATATATATATATATGTATATATGCTCCAGATGTTAGATCTGTGTTTTGCATATGTAAATCCATTTTCTTTATATACATATACTCCATATATGTTCTTTAAAATGTGACGTTTGACAAAAGAGAAGGCCGAGTGCAAATACTGGACGGAACACCGGTATGCTCAAAACCAAGCACGGACGTACGGTAGGACAGTGTACGCCGTACCAATTAGAAGTACTACGCACGACGAATAAATTTTTTAATGAAAAAATAAATTTATTTAATTATTTGACATTAAAAAGTATTATATTATGGCAATATATCTTCTTATTATTTATTCTATATATTATAATTTTTAGAGAAGAAATAATATTAATATTAATAAATTCAAGAGTCAGCAAAGGGGACAGAGCAGAAGGATATAGACAGAGGGAGGAGAAAAGCGATGGACGGAAGACAGACGTCGACAAGTATCGATCACAGAGCGGATTCAAAAGAGTGATTCATGAAAAACCCTGAACCTCACTCAGTTGATCTTTCTACTCCCTATCTCAGATTGCTTAGTATAGTAGTTTGTTTTTGGCCCGAAACATGCGCCCGACCCGTCAATGTAGCTACAACCCCCTTGGTACTGGTAGTGCAGCCTAGACGGTACCCGTAAGTACACCCGATCACGGCAACTCACCGAGTGCTTCAGTAAACAATTTCATGAACAGCCGAATGGAATCAGAAAAAAGAATTTGCTCTTAGTTTGATCTAAGAAATCATGTTATTAGTAAATCGATAATCTCAGTAGATGAGTCAAGAGACCGGTCCTACTAGTAGTGTGCCTCAAATCTAATAAACAGCAGCAGTGAAAGCAGGTTTAAAGCCTCATTTTAGTTGGTTTTAGCAGCCAAAAGATTGAAAAAATCAGGTAGATTACCGGGATTTGTATGGGGCAATAAAAGAGCAGTGCTTCTGGGCATGAGAAGACCTGATTTTGGGGGGTGTTCTTGGTGCTGTAACAGTTCCATGAACAGTAACTAAGGATAGTTTTAGGTTATTTTGCAAATTAGTGTTAAAATATGAAGGGATTATGGGTTAATGGCAGTGACAAAATAGATCTGGTTGTGGGAAAAGGCTACAAATGCACCCCCCCCCCCCCCCCCCCCCCAAAAAAAAAAAAGGAAGAAGAAGACGAGGATAAACTCTAGACATTGCACTGGGTTTAGAATTGCATCACACAATCATCCGCAAAGAAAATTTAAAAACTCTCTAAAATCTCAATTCTATTAAATTCGAATCATTGCCATATGGAGGAAAGTAGCTCTGAGCATAAATACACCTAAATAAAAACTCAAAATTTCTCTATAAAATTTAAGATCGTATAAAGGGCATGAAAGAAAATTATTTGACCATGCACATGATCTAGTAAATGTCAAATGGAACTGACAAGGATATTAAATGGACTAACCATGAGAACAATAGTATATTCACAGCAGAGTGCTAAATGCCTAGAAAGAAACAACTGAAACAAATAAATAAGGGATTTGTTTCCATAATGCCTGAACCTGCATCATTTTGTCCTTTAGGGACAAACTCTACTGTTTTTATCCTATAAACTATCCTCACAAATAATCAATAATAATTTTGTACGACGTTTTGACTTTTCTCATTCATTCATATATTTATTTACCTATTTTTCCTTTTTCCCTCTTTATGAAACCACAACATAATTTCAACAATTTTCACATTTATTTATTTATTATCTATTTTCCTTTTTCCATCTCATGACACC
The DNA here is from genome assembly GCA_030407325.1 of Camellia japonica. NCBI lineage: Eukaryota > Viridiplantae > Streptophyta > Magnoliopsida > Ericales > Theaceae > Camellia > Camellia japonica. Next base: position 41,522 of record JAPPVO010008223.1, on the reverse strand, counting down.
ACAACATAATTTCAACAGTTTCAGCAATCTGTCAACAGAAAAAGCGAGGACAAAGAAAATGAACCATTTAGCTCATCTAACCTTGATGTTTGCACAGAGGTCCTCCATGGAATTGTCAAACTCTATATAAAGGATAAAGATTAGAAAGCAATCCATTTCACACAAAGATAAGCACCACTCAAATATAGACAGATAATTAATGGATCAAAATATCAAGAAGGCTATGACAGAAGAATAAACAAAACACACACACACACGAGTGGGAATCACAAAGATGAGTAGACCAAAACAAAACACCAGTTTGTTAAGGTGAGCAAGGGAGTTTGGGAAAAAAATAAAATACACCAGACAATGGTAACAAGGAAAATCTGAATGTCACAAATCATCTTGAGACGTGTTAAACTGCTAATATAACAACAGAAGCTTACTTTGGTCTCATGAGCAGAAGGATTTTGATGGGCGTAATTTTCCTTGAATTTTCTAAAAAGTGCGTGCCTGAAAAACAACGTTTTTAATGAATTTCCTCTGCTAGTCCAACAGCTAAGCACAATATTGTAACCAAAAATAAAATCCTGTCGTATACTTACTGTGAGAGGGAGAGAAGAATATAATCCTGCTGCATTAACCTTAATCCAGTGTTCGGAATGGAAAGAGGCTAGAATGGAATGGTCACTCCATTGCAATACATGTTCTCATGTTTGTTTGGTAAAAGGGAAATTTCTGAATGGATCCTTACCAATTTGGAGAAGGCCTCTGGGAGCAATAGCATTCCATTTGCCTAAAATCATTCCAACGCCAAATACCTAAATTTATGGAAGAATAGCTGTCGTCACTGTAAGGGGAGTAAATCCTGTGCATTACTAATCAGTGTGGAGGAAGACTAGAGATGGTCCAAGAAAATGTCTCATGTTGAGGAAATTTAATGGGATCACATTCCCATTTAGAATGGCCTATTGGGACAAGTGCATTCCATTTGCCAATCCACGAACCAAACACTACCTAAATGTGTTCATGGAAAATGAAATATTCTCAAAGCAATACTGTGACACAAGAAGTTAAAACATACAAGATGTACAACAATTAGAAAGAGCTAGTAGGGATTTTCCCAACTTACAAGTTAACATTAGGCTCATTAATAATAGTATCAAAGAATGATTTACTTGAAAAATGCTTGTGGTTAGGGGTGTCCGTGGTTCGATTTGGGACGGTTTGCGGTTCGGTTTGGACCAGCCCGCATCTATGCGGTTTGGGAAAAAGTCAACCCGCAACCGCCCGCAATGCGGTTTTGTGCGGATAGGGTTCGCGGATGTGCGTGGCAGGTTTGCGGATTGAACTTTTTTTTCAAAAATTTATTTTTAAACCCTTTTTTTCTCCCATTTTGTCAATCTTTATTTTGGACCTTTTTTTCTCATATTTTTCTAAAATGCTCCAACATTAATAATTAATAAATTAAAACTTATAAAAAATTTATAAAATAAAAAACACAACAAATTCAATTTAGAACAAATATATTAAAATTCAATTAGTGAAGTCAGAACTATTATCCTACTTTTTCTTTCTAAATTACCTTCCTAGCTTGCCCAAACTCTTATCAAATATACTTTGCATCCCAACAGAAGGTGTATATGAGGTCTCTCTCTGAGTTTCATACATAAGCACAAATTTTTTTCTTCTTTTAAATTTTTTTGTAATTAGTCTCTTAAATTTGTCCCCAAAAACACATGGCTTTTTATTATTTAGATTGACAAAAGAAACTAGTATAATTTACTTTGAGTTTGCTACAAGCAAATTTTGATAAAAGTGTAAAAGCCTAATTAACAATAGAAAATCTTAACAATAATGCAGTACACCTTGATTCTATTGCCATATTGGAGTTAAATCTTTTAAGCTTGTCTAATATAGTTAAACGTGATTTAGATTCAACTAAAAAATAATGGGATGCAACCCATAGATCATCAGAATACCACAATAGGGACAACCAAGAGAACAATACAGATGCAAACAAAACGATCCTCGTCACAAAACAAGTTAGGTTAGTGGGATTCAGGGATATAGTGGCAACTACTATATTTGCAGCTCTTTACGCTTTGGCTAATCAGCATGCTGGGTATGAAAGCTCATACTCAAAGTAGAGATATATTGCACCGTAACATGTGGCCATCTCATTTCTTTTCGTTCCTATTGTTCACATTTGGGTTTTCATCTGGTTTTCTGCGGCAATGATTCCACTATGGAAAATGGTTATGGAATGGTCATTTTATTTCCAAGCTCTTATGCTTGTTACTACGACTGGATTCTATGTCATTTTTTGTGTTATATTGAATAAGAAGTTGCCAAATTTCACCTTAGGCAACATTCTAGATTTCTTGGTGGTGTGGCTGCTTGGCTATTCTTTGGTCTTCTTGGAAGTTGCAACATATGCTATAATATCGAAGGCCTCCGGTCAAATTGTTTCTTCATATTGTCAATAAGAATTGGAACTAGCTTTTCTCCTTTTGGAGTGAATTTTGGTTCGGTTTAGATCCAACTGGACTGACACTAGAGCCCCCAATACAAAAGGTATAGAAAAAATGTATATGTTACACTAGAGTCCCTACTATAGAGTATCCTAATTGACTAAAGGTAGCACATTGTTTTCACATGGGTCCTATTGTGCTCACATAATGAAGAAGATAGCAAATGACCATGTTCGTGTTTTGAGAGAAAGAAATGCAACTGATGATTTATTGGCTAACCTTGGAAGCCTACCCCAGTCTAGATTTGGAAATTTATACTTTAGTCATTTGTCCTAGTCAAATATTGCTCTTGTCTTGTTTGTTTGTTTGCTTTTGTTTCCCATGTACTGGGGAAAACATTGCAATCTTCACTTGATGTTTGAGTAATTTTTTTTGTTTGGCAAACCATATAGTGCACAGGGTATGTATCATATGCCATATAAAGATTTATGGTCTTAATAATCACTCATGTTAGTCTTTGGTTATGTGATTTTGTGATGTTAAATCTGTAGTAGTAACTCGTTATGACACTTTTGCAGTAGTTGGCTATGATACTTTTGTGGGTCTTCTTTTGTTATCACCCAAATTTGTTTTAGTTATACCACTTTGTAGTATTTGTTTATGAGACTTTTTTGATATTTTTGTTATGAAATAATTTGGTTTTGTTATCAGATACAAACCATATGTGTCTTTTCAGGGGTGTAGTAGTTGAGACTGTTTTGTTTTGTGACTTCTTTTGTTTTCAGCAATGTTACAATCCCCCAAAACAAAAATATGAGTATTCGTTTGAGTTGGTTTTAACTGTCAATGACTAGGGTTGGCTTAAGCCTAAATTAAACAAAGTAAATGTGATGTTTTTGTAAGTAAATTGAGTCTACCATTTTTTTTTTTTTAATTTCAAAGCCGTCAAGTTCTCCTTCCAAGCCAATATACTCTTAAAACTGTGATGTAGAGTTTGATAATGATCTATAGTTGTATACCAAGTATTATGGCTTTGTGCGTTTAACAAATAACATTGACTTTGAATTCGTTAGGCTTTATGATTTGTTCTTTTGTTTTATAAGTTTACCTACACATTCTGGTTTATACATTTTTCAATTAGGTGAAGACTATACATACTGAGAGCTACATAAAAGAGTTATTAATAAGAGTACCTATAGAATTCATGGTATCATTGGACAATTTATAGCTAACACCCAAACTCAATATAATCATGTGAACAAGAGAAGTGCTGAAGCCTAGTAATTTATAGATCTGATGAGAGGATCTAAATACTAATTTAAATCGATTTTAGACAAGTATATCATTTTGTTTAAAATAATTGTCCAGATTGATAATAGTGCTTATTATTCAGTTTTTTATTTTTTAATGTTTAATTTGGGTTGACTATGGACCGGTTACTTTACAGTCCGGACGTCATGTAGTAATGATATAGTTTACACTTCTTGTATTGATATATATGTGCAAGCTTGTTACAGTTGGTGTTTTGAACCAAGTGCTGCAAATGGCTCTAATTGTGTTGGACAATCTAGCAGCACCTTGGTTCTACCACACTGTAAAAGCCCACACATCATACCAATAGAAGAGATTAACAAATAATACACTCGCATCCGGATCCTGACAACAGGGTAACCGATCGAAAGTCAATCCCTATAATAAATTATCATTAGTAAAACTTGAATCAGCATCATCAAATCAATATCAAGGCTAATAATTTTAATTAATGTACTTTGCTAATACGATTTTAAAAATGTTTAGAACTTCACAAGATATATAATCTATCTCACAAGTCCCCAGATGCTTATCAACTAAGATATCATTACACTTTTGAGGGGGTGATATACATAGTGGCAAAGTGATACGTAATTTCAGGTACCCTTCACCTATAAAAGTTCTTATTTATTCTCATTAATGAGACTCCTATTCTATAGAATCTATTACACTGAATTTAATGTCAAAATAAAAAAAGTCTAACAAAATCAAGCTCAGAATTAAAGTCTAATGATACGATTCTTAACAAACGAAACCTACTATGATTGTTTATACTAATTTTGACATTTCACAAAAATCTCATCAATAACAAAGTTTAATGGATCTGGTTAAAAGAGACTGAGCTAATTAAAAAAAATGTAGACTAATACTTCAACATAATCTTGTTATTTAGGCTGCAACCTGTCATTGACATACATAAGATCTCATATTTGTTTGGATGAACATCTGAAGAGTCACAAAAAAACAGTTAACTATACTGAAGCACATATGGTTTATCGAACAACAAATATTCAACAAACTCAAAAGTTATAAACAACAAAGTGGACTAACTTGGTGATAAAAGAGACAAGTACATGCATACGCAAGTGTATAGGTTCCACAGATCAAAAAACACTCACTACTGTATTTAAGCCAAAACTATAGCATATGTATTGAAGGTCAAAAAATTTACATCAGAGAGCAATGTTTTCCCCCAGTACATGGGAAACAAAAGCAAACAAACAAACAAGACAGAAGAGCAATATTTGACTAGGACAAATGACTAAAGTATAAATTTCCAAATCTAGACTGGGGTAGGCTTCCAAGGTTAGCCAATAAATCATCAGTTGCATTTCTTTCTCTCAAAACACGAACATGGTCATTTGCTATCTTCTTCATTATGTGAGCACAATAGGACCCATGTGAAAACAATGTGCTACCTTTAGTCAATTAGGATACCTCTATAGTAGGGACTCTAGTGTTAACATATACATTTTTTCTATACCTTTGTAGTGGGGGCTCTAGTGTCAGTCCAGTTGAATCTAAACCGAACCAAAATTCACTCCAAAAGGAGAAAAGCTAGTTCCAATTCTTATTGACAATATGAAGAAACAATTTGACCGGAGGCCTTCGATATTATAGCATATGTTGCAACTTCCAAGAAGACCAAAGAATAGCCAAGCAGCCACACCACCAAGAAATCTAGAATGTTGCCTAAGGTGAAATTTGGCAACTTCTTATTCAATATAACACAAAAAATGACATAGAATCCAGTCGTAGTAACAAGCATAAGAGCTTGGAAATAAAATGACCATTCCATAACCATTTTCCATAGTGGAATCATTGCCGCAAGAAAACCAGATGAAAACCCAAATGTGAACAATAGGAACGAAAAGAAATGAGATGGCCACATGTTACGGCTCATATATATCTCTAACTTTGAGTATGAGCTTTTCATACCCAGCATGCTGATTAGCCAAAGCGTAAAGAGCTGCAAATATAGTAGTTGCCACTATATCCCTGAATCCCACTAACCTAACTTGTTTTGTGACGAGGATCGTTTTGTTTGCATCTGTATTGTTCTCTTGGTTGTCGCCTATTGTGGTATTCTGATGATCTATGGGTTGCATCCCATTATTTTTTAGTTGAATCTGAATCACGTTTAACTATATTAGACAAGCTTAAAAGATTTAACTCCAATATGGCAATAGAATCAAGGTGTACTGCATTATTGTTAAGATTTTCTATTGTTAATTAGGCTTTTTACACTTTTATCAAAATTTCGCTTGTAGCAAACTCAAAGTAAATTATACTAGTTTCTTTTGTCAATCTAAATAATAAAAAGCCATGTGTTTTTTGGGGACAAATTTAAGAGACTAATTACAAAAAAATTTAAAAGAAAGAAAAAAATTTGTGCTTATGTATGAAACTCAGAGAGAGACCTCATATACACCTTCTGTTGGGATGCAAAGTATATTTGATAAGAGTTTGGGCAAGCTAGGAAGGTAATTTAGAAAGAAAAGTAGGATAATAGTGCCAATATGATAAAACTTGTTTAATGCAAATAATTACAAGTCTAGATTTCTTACATAGAAAATGTGAGCACATCAAGCTCTATTTATAGGGCTTCTCCACTAACCTATCCTCTTTTAGAGAGGTCTGATTTTTCTATATATCACCCAACACCATCATTATATGAGAGGGTAATTTTTGTGTGAACTTGGGCCAAGCTAAAACCACATGGAAAATGGACCGAGCTATGGGCCGAGGTAATGGCCTGCATAGCTTTGTCCTTGGTCCCGTCAGTTCGGTCAAGGATGTTTGCTAGTAGCCTGGTCTGGGTGCTCTGGACCGAGATATAGGTGGAAGGAGAACCGAGCTGTATGCCCAAGGTAACACTGAGCTAAGTGAGCACGGTTAAAACTGGTGTAAAGTAAGGCAGTGATAGCTCGGTTGTGCTCCTACCAGACCATGGTTGAACCGTCTCACATAGTTAAGCAGTGAGAGGGGTGTAAAAAGATAAGCATTATCTTTGTGATTCCTAGGAGGACTCTACTAAAGAGAGTTGAAGTCCTACTAAGATTGTGCCAGGCGGAATCTATAAAAGTTCATGACAGGATCTATGTACAGGTATCACAATTTTTACTCTCAAATACACAGAGTTTTTGTGTCTATTGTTTATTTGCTGACTTAAGCATCAGAGAGGTTTCTGACACACACCCGTCGGCTAGCTCATTTTTTGTTTTCATGTAGTAAAGCGACGACATTTGGAGGAGTGCAAACTTGATCAACAGGATTATACGAGAAGATTATTTCGTGCTCGTAGAATTGGCGCCGTCTGTGAGAAGAACAAAGAACAAGACCTTTTGATCAAGTTTTCCTCATTAGTTGAAATCAATGGCGCACAATGAAGATTTGCCACAATCTGCTATTGATGGGCAAACCCTGGAGAGGGGCGGAGAGGCGCGAAGGTTTACCTTCTATCCCACCCATGGTAGAATGAGACCCCCAACGACGGAACTCCCAAAGGGACACACAGGAGAGATGGGGGCACCAGTCCTCGTCGCTCTCAAAGTCCTGAAAGGCAGAGGTAGAGGTTGGATCCTCAGGTTCTGGAGGATCGCGTGAGGGAGCAAGACGAATTAATAAGGAGGATGGCGGCAAACATGGAGACTATGAAGCGCCAGATAAAGGGTAAAGGGGTGGCGACGGAAGAGGGCACAAAGGCAATACGCTCTCTTACCACTCGAAAGATCGTGACAGACAAGTCACACTATCACAAGCTGAAAGTAGGAGCCTTGGAACAAGCGACACTCAATCAAGGACTTCCAAGACTCGTTACTCCAAGTCTGAGAGAATGAGGACTAAAAGGTCACATATGGAAGGAAGTAGCTATCGGCCCTCACATATGCACCAAACGACATCTAGGCACACGGAGTTCCCTAGGTCAGCAGACCTGCGAACAGTGCTTAAAGAGAGGGCCCGATGGAAGGAGGACACCAGGCCAGGGCTCGCGCCCTCGTAGGGTTTCAGCCCTATAGCGATTGGCCCCTAGGACACATAGGAGTGTCGAGGTAGGGATGCCAATGTCGCGCCTTGCGTACGAACCAGCAATAAAGTGTTAGCAAGGTTACAGAGCTCGCCGTTCGTTCCGACAATTGAGAACGCATCGCTACCCTTAGGCTTCCACCAGCCCAAATTCACTACTTATGAGGGGAAGTCAGACCCCTACATGCACTTAAACCACTTTCGCCAGGTTATGGCAGTATACCAGTGAAACGAGGCTCTAATGTGTATCCTGCTTCTTTCCAGCCTTGGTGACCTGGGTTTATACATGGTTCAAAAGGTTGCCAGAAGGCAACATAGCCTCATGGGCGCAGTTGGCAGATGCGTTTGTGACTAGATTCAGAACAAATACCTAGACACCAGTGGAGATTGACTAGCTACTATCCATTGACATGGGTGAGAAGGAAACATTAAGGTCTTACAACAGTCGATATTAGGAGACTTTCAACCAGATTGGGGATTGCCCTACAAACCTCGCCATCGTACAGTACAAACGGGGTTTACCAGTCGGTAACAAGTTGAGGGATTCAATGGCGATGATGCCACCCCTTACGATGGAGGCCCTAATGGAGAGAGTGCATCAACATATCCGGGTAGAAGAAGATAGCGCCTGCGCTAAAGCAAAATCTGGCACAACAGCGATGCCGAATAAAAAGATTGCAGTAAAAGTCAACACGGCAGAATAGCCAAGCAAGAATGGGCGAGGCAGACGAGCCAAAGAGAGGACCCCCAAACAAGGAAGTTGAGAGTCCATACTGCCATTACCACAGTATTCAACAAACCTATCTACTGGATTCTTAGCGAGATACGCGATAAGCCCTTCGTTCGGCGGCCAGCCAAGTTGGGAGAAGCACAAAGAGGTTACGATGAGAGGTACCGTTGCACCTTCCATGATGAAAAGGGGCACTGCACTGAAAATTGTACACCATTGAGGCAACATTTGGAGGAGTTAGTGGCCGTTGGTCACCTGGACCAGTATATAGAAGGGGAACATAGCCAGCCCCCAGGACCACAGCAGGCCGAGCGGAATGCCGATCGACGGTCCACCCCAAGGCATAATCAATGTTATACATGGGATTGTTGAACCTGAGCGCGGTATGTGAGCTCAGAGGGATGATTAAAAAGGCTGAGTACTTGAGGAGGTACTAAGTGCACAACCTATCGTCAAAAGGGGAAAAACGGAGGCAACGAACGTCATATCCTTCTCAGACAGGGATCTAGCAAGGCTACATTGCCCTCACAATGACGCACTGGTGGTCACTTTGCGCGTCAAGAATTTCGACATCAAACGGATTCTGATTGACCAAGGAAGCTCATGCGAGATAATGTACTACGAGACCTTTAAACAACTAAAATTGGAGGACAAAGACTTGGTGCTTACGACATCTCCCCTCGTCAGTTTCAACTCAATGCCAGAATGGCCAGTGGGCAAGATAATTCTGCCAGTCAAGGCAGGAACAATGACAAAATAGGTGGAATTTTGGGTATTGAAGGTCTTTTCCACTTATAACATAATCTTGGGAAGAGCATGGTTGCACGCCATGCATTCGGTGGCATCAACTTATCATCAGGCACTACGGTTCCCCAACGAAACTGGAGTGATTGAAGAAGTCTTAGGAGACCAAATCATGTCGAAACAGTGCTTCGTCACGGTAAACGGCAGTCGTGCTGCAAAAGGGTTTGTACAGATGGTAGAGGAGCCAGAAAGCAAAGAACTGTTTGCAAATGTCGGCAAAGCATCCAAACAGAAGGCAATGGAAGACTTGGTAGAGGTAAGGATAGATGAAAAGAACCCAGAAAAGTTCTTTTTGCTCTGCTCTTCTTTGTCCAGCACTGAGAGAATAGAGGTCATGGAATTTTTAACCTCTAACATTGAAGTTTTTGCCTGGACACCGTACGACATGCTTGGCATTGACCCTAATTTCATCTGCCATCAACTTAATGTCCATCCAACTGCCAGCCAATTATACAGCGAACTCGCCGATCGGCATTCCACCACACAGAGATAGTGGCGGAGGAAGTGAGAAACTTACTAGAGGCAAGAGCAATCAGAGAAGTACACTATCCCAGGTGGATCTCCAACACTGTAGTAGTGCCAAAAAAGAACGGCAAATGGAGCGTTTGCGTGGACTACAAAACAGTTAACAAAGTATGCCCAAAAGACAGTTTTTCCCTACCATGGATAGGCCAACTGGTGGACCTGACAGTAGGGCATAACCGACTTAGCTTTCTCGATGCGTATCGGGGTTACCATCAGATTGCTATGTACGAACCGGACCAGGAGGTCACGTCGTTTAGAACACCCAGAGGACTATACTGTTACAAGGTCATGCCCTTTGGTCTAAAGAACGCAGGGGCTACATTCCAATGGATGGTCACCAAAATGTTTGAACCATTATTAGGCAGAACAATAGAGGCTTACATAGATGACATGGTGGTCAAAAGCAAAGATGAGAAGGACCATCTCAGGGATCTAGATGAAATGTTTCAAATTTTGAAGTCCCACAAGTTGCGTCTGAACGCATCTAAGTGTTCATTCGGCGTAGGGTCAGGCAAATTCCTAGGCTTTCTAGTGACCAACCGGGGTATAGAAGCTGATCCTTCTCAGATCAAAGCCATCCAAGATCTTGAGAGGCCCAACACAGTCAAAGAAGTACAATATCTCACTGGCTTAGCAGCCACGCTCAACCGGTTCATAAGTCGGTCGTCAGACAAGTGTCGACCATTCTTCTAGGCACTGAAGGCCAAATTTGAGTGGGATGATGAGTGTGACCGCGCCCTAGAAAGCTTGAAAGACTACATGACCTCTCCTCTGTTGTTGGTAACCGCGGTACCAGGAGAAGAGCTCTTTTTGTACTTAGCAATTTCACAACATGCAGTCAGCGCAGTGTTGGTCAGAGCAGAGGGAATACAACACCTGCCTATCTTTTATGTTAGCAAGACTTTGCTGGGCGCTGAAACAAGGTACCTTCCGTTGGAAAAGCTAGCCTTAGCTTTGATGATGGCCTCAAGAAAGTTGTCACACTATTTCCATGCCCACACGTGATTGTCCTAACGGCTTTCCATTAAAAGCCTTGTTTGAGAGGGCAGATTTTCTGGACGAATCTTGAAATGGGTAGTGGAGTTGGGGCAGTTCGATATTAAGTTTCAACCAAGAACCGCAATAAAAGCCCAAGCTTTGGCAGACTTTGTGGTGAGTTCATGCTAGGAAATCATCATGTCTGTCTGATCGATTTGACCAGGACAATCGAAAGAAAGGAGGAAAATGCCGCGGGAACTGCGCAGCCCCCAAAGCAGGACGCCCAGCTATATAGCAAGCCATACAGGTTTGAGAACAGGGAAGGAACATACCATGCTATTCTCAGCAGGGACTCACCAAAAAGTAAAGACTTGAGGCAGTCAGACAGTGAAGATAAACCCCGACAGCGGACATCGACCTGAAAGAAAACATTAGCAACACCCATGATCCAAGGCATCATCCGATCCTTCTACTTGCTGGAAACTATTCGTCGGAGAGATGTGGAAACTCTTCGTGGATGGAGCATCCAACAAGCACGGTGCAAGACTTGGCATAGTCCTCATCTCATCAGATGGCCTAATAATTGAACAGGTAGTCAACCTTGGCTTCCCAGCATCCAATAACGAGGCGGAGTATGAAGCATTGCTAGTAGGTTTAAAATCAGCACTTCACATGAAGGCCACTGAGCTGATGGTGTACAGTGACTCCCAGTTGGTAGTCAACCAGATTTTAGGTGACTACGAGGCAAAAGATGATACGATGGCTAAGTACCAAGAGTTGGTCAGAAAGGAAAGCATGAAGTTCGAAGTAGTCCGGATAGAGCAAATCGGACAAGAGTAAAATAGTAGAGCAGATGAGCTGGCCGATTTTGTATCAATGGCAGATACATCTATCCCATACCCATTATTGATCGACTTTCTATCCAGATCAAGTAATGAAGAACCCGAAGCAGCCGAGGCATGTTATGCCGAACTAGGCCCTTTCTAGATAGACCCCATCATAGTATTTTTAAAAGATGTCATCTTGCCTGAAGAAAAGAAAGAAGCCAACAAAATTAGAGCAAAATCACAGCGATTTTGGCTCTCTCCATCACTCGCATTGTACAAAAAATCTTTTACAGGACCTTACCTAAAATGTGTCCATATTGTGTGTGTTTATCTATATATTGTTTGAAATAATAATAATAATAAGTGTGATCATTATCTATTTGGCATGGTTAAAATATATATATGTATATATATATATATATATATATTTAGGCTCTTATTTATTCTCTTACTTTTGTCATTGTTTATCTTATATATAATAGTTAGTGATTGATTTTTTATATAATATAAAGTCATTAATTATTAAAATAAAATGTAAAAAACTCAGTTTATAGTGATTTAAAAATATGAAATATATTGTATCATACTTAAAAATTTACAAAAATTGATCAAATATTTATTTTTAACCCAATAAATATAATCATGGAAAAAAAAAATGTGTATTGGTAAGTTTTTTTTCAAATTGTGCGAAAGATAAAAAAATTCACGGTTCCGGTTACCGCAACCGTTACACTACGGCCTTTACACCCCGCAATTGCAACCGCGTCACCGCCACCGTTACGGCGACCGCAACCGCTTTTCAGAACCTTGATTATATACTATCCCACCCTCCATCTCCAACAAACAAATTGGGCCATGTACTCCATATATGTTCTTTAAAATGTGACGTTTGACAAAAGAGAAGGCCGAGTGCAAATACTGGACGGAACACCGGTATGCTCAATACCCAACCAAATTTCATGAAACAGCCGAAATGGACTGGATCAGGGAAAAAACAAAGACAAAACAGTATTGGCCCTCTTTAGTTCTGTTTTGGTTATCTTAAGACAACAAATCCATGTTGATTTCTAACAAGTCAAACCAATCCAGCAGAGTAACAAATCAATCATGTAGGATGAGTGCAAGAGACACGGTCCTACTAGTAGTGTGCCCAAATCTAATAAACAGCAGCAGTGAAAGCAGGTTTAAAGCCTCATTTTAGTTGGTTTTAGCAGCTAAAAGATTGAAAAAATCGGAGGACACTTGTGCGGCGCATTCTTCCTTTAATATGTCATTTCCACATCTTTATATGGTTGATCGGTTACATTTTGTGTCCGTTGCTTCTTCGGTTTCTTCTAGTGTTGCTCGGATTTCTTGAAATCTAGAATTTTCTAGGAGTCTCAATGATCGGGAAAATTTGGAATGGGTATCTCTGTTATCTTTGCTTGATGGAATTTCCCCATCTCCGAATTCATGTGATAAGCAAGTTTGGCAGGGTCATGCCACAATTAATTTTTTTTTTTTTTTTTTTCAAATCTAATCTAAACCGTCCATCTCTTCTCTCACTCACCATCTCACTCACTCACCTATACTAAAAGAGAAAAAAAACCCTAATAATCTAATCGGCTCCTCCCTCACTCACTGTCTCTCTTTTTCTCACTGTCTTCTCATTTCTGCACACACCGATCGATCACTCTCTTTCTCACAGCCGATCTACTTCATCTCACAGCCGATCTACTTCATTCACAGGTGAACTCTCTCTCTCAATCTCTGTCTCTCTCTCTCCCGATCGTTTATTTTTTGTGGATGAACAACTTCACTGATTTTTTTCATCTCCGATCTACCATCGCACATCCGATCTGCTTCACAGGTGAACTCTCTCTCTCAATCTGTCTCTCTCTCTCCCGATCGTTGATTTTTTGTGGATGAACAACAGATCTGATTTTTTTCATCTCTGATTTTTTTCATCGCACAGCCGATCTACTTCGTAGGTGATCTTTGATTTTTTTCATCATCGCACAGCCGATCTACTTCACAGGTGATCTCTCATCTCTGATTTTTTGTGGACGAACAGATCTTATTTTTTGTGGACCAAAACAGATCTGATTTTTGTTGTGGGATCTGATTTTTTATGGACCAAAACAGATCTGATTTTTTGAATCTGTCTGATTTTTTAACTTCTATGGAATTTTATGATGTTTTTTCATTTTACTTAAAAGTAAATCAAATGTGTTGTGCTGTGCTTCAATGTTAATTATACAAATTAGATCAGTGCTACGCCTGTCCTTAGATTATTTCTCTTCCATTATTAAAAGGGCAAATGTTGTTGATTATTATAGTTTGCTAGTTATCTGGCTCAACATCTGAGTGCTTGTGCTGTGCTTCATGTTCATTATTATAGTCTGTCTGTAAAATTGATTATAGAATATGAGTGGAGGATAGTATTTCTGTAAAATTGATCAACCAATAACAAATAAATTGAGGCAGGAAATGAACATGAGCATTCTATAATTTTCCAAATAATTGTAGATTTCCACAATCGATTCATTGACCTCTTTTTGTTGTCGCAGTATACGTTTTTGCTTTGGTCTTATGTTTTTGTTTATGTATCCAAAACTCTGTAGGCCTTCATCCTCTTGGCAATGCATGAATTTATTCTAAACTCTGCAGGCCTTCATCCTCACCGATCGTTGATTTTTTTTTGTTTTATATATATAAGTTGAATTTGTTCTAAACTGGTATTCTGACATTGAATTTGTTCTTTAGATTTGTGTATTGACATTTACAACTTGATTTTCAGGTTCCCAAATACATGAAGGCCCCAATTTACATCTACTACCAGCTCGATAACTACTACCAGAACCACTGACAGTGAGAGTATTTCTTCTCTTACCTAATGTAGTGACAAGTTCATTCATTTACTTAAATTGCCTTGCTTCTTTCATCAAATGTATTTCTATTTTTTTTTTTTTTTTTGGTATGATTATTATATATATGTGTCCATTATCTTTCCTTCCATTTATCTAGTATTATTGGCATCCTTCTATAGTTAATGCTCTTGATGATAATTGGTGCTTCTTTGCATTCATTTCTGGTAACTGTCATGGTATCTATTTGTTGCAATAATCAATGGTAAAATGTTATCATGTTAGTCACTGTCTTATCACATTTCCTTTTTGGTTCCTTCTTGGTTTATGTAGAAACCCAAGCTTTGTTCAATGGTAAAATGTTATCATGTTAGTCACTGTCTCCCAATTGTTCCTTGTGGTTTAATTGCATGGAGTTTGTTCAATGATACGTATAGCTTTTCTCGTGGGACACAGGAGTTGAAGGTCAACAGGAAGAGCATTGCCTGGAAGAGTGACCGATATCACAAATTTGGGAAGCAAGTCTATCCCTTCAATTTTCAGAATGGGACCTTGATTGGTGGTGGAAATCTGGACCCAAATATTCCCGTAAGCTTTTACAGAGAACAAATTAATTAGTCTCTTCTTTCTGAGTGCTTATATCTTCTTTGTATCCTCCTCATGGAAAATACTTATATTCTTGAATATGTGCCTACTTTTTTTTCTTTTTTTTTTTTTGCAGTACCTTTCTGTGATCACCCTTCTTATGTGTCATATTTAAAGCCCGAATTTGTTCCAAACTGGTATTCTGACTTCACTTGCTAAGATAGAATTTGTTCAGACAGATTCAATATATTTAGAACAAATTCAATGTAAACAGATTGAATTCAACTGGTATTCTGACTTCACTAATTGAATTTTAATATATTTGTTCTAAATTGAATTTGTTGTGTTTTTTATTTTATAAATTTTTTATAAGTTTTAATTTATTAATTATTAATGTTGGAGCATTTTAGAAAATATGAGAAAAAAGGTCCAAAATAAAGATTGACAAAATGGGAGAAAAAAAGGGTTTAAAAATAAATTTTTGAAAAAAAAGTTCAATCCGCAAACCGCCCGCACATCCGCGAACCCTATCCGCACAAACCGCAAACCGCATTGCGGGCGGTTGCGGGTTGACTTTTTCCCAAACCGCATAGATGCGGGTTGGTCCAAACCGAACCGCAAACCGTCCCAAATCGAACCACGGATACCCCTAGCCACAAGCATTTTTTCAAGTAAATCATTCTTTGATACTATTATTAATGAGCCTAATGTTAACTTGTAAGTTGGGAAAATCCCTACTAGCTCTTTCTAATTGTTATGTACACCTTGTATGTTTTAACTTCTTGTGTCACAGTATTGCTTTGAGAATATTTCATTTTCCATGAACACATTTAGGTAGTGTTTGGTTCGTTGGAATGATTTTAGGCCAAAATGGAATGGCTATTCCTTGGCCTCCCAATGGAATGGCCATTCTCCTAAATTGGTTGTAGGAAATTAATGTATTGATATTATTGATAGATAGATTGATATCTAATGTTCTTACAAGAGCTCTCTTTTATAGAGAGAAAATAGGATACAATGGAGCCATAATGGAGCACTATACCATAATGGATCACTAACTATATCACTAACTATATGGGGCACTAACTATAGCACTAACTAATGGAGCACTAACTAATGTGGAGTAGGTGGAGTATTTGTAGGTGGAGTAGGTAGAAATTGTAGGTGGAGTAGGTAGAAATTGCTACATAGAAATTGTTACATTCAACAGCCCCCCTCAAACTCAAGGGGGTTAGGAACTAACCAACTTGAGTTTGGAGAGAGTAACAAAACAGGAAAAAATAATCTGACAAATAAAATAAAAGTGGATAGGAGACACTGTATGGTCGTGTCAGACCGTTGTAGAAGACCGTATGGTTATGGCAGACCAAGGTAGAAGACAGTTTATGGGGTCATGTCGGACCGTTGTAGAAGATAGTTTATGGGGTCATATCGGACCGATGTAGAAAACAGTTTATGGGGTCATGTCGGACCGTTGTAGAAGATAGTTTATGGGGTCATATCGGACCGATGTAGAAAACAGTTTACAGGGTCATGTCGGACCGTTGTAGAAAACAGTTTACGGGGTCATGTCGGACCGTTGTAGAAAACAGTTTACGGGGTCATGTCGGACCGTTGTAGAAGACACTATACGGCTGTGTCGAACCGTTGTAGCTGAGAACCAAAATCAATGTCGGAACAGTTTACCGAGTCTTGTCGGACCCATATAGGAGCTAACCGGAATCAATGTCGGGACAGTTTACCGAGTCTTGTCGGACCCATATAAGAGCTAACCGGAATCAATGCCGGGACAGTTTACAGAGTCTTGTCGGACCCATATAGAAGCTAATTGGAATCAAAGTCGGGACAGTTTACAGAGTCTTGTCGGACCCTTGTATAAAAGGCGTGCCCAATCTTATCAAAAGGCGTGCCATCAAAAAGCGTGCCATCAAAAGGCGCGCCATCAAAAGACGTGCCCGACAGCCATCAAAAGTCGAGCCATCAAAAGGCGCGCCGATTTGTCTTCTGGCGTTGAGAGGCGCGTGATACGCGTGTCTGCCTTGCCTATTTAAACCAAGGCAAGGCTGCTGCTGATGCATAACAAACCAGCTGAAAACCTCTGAAAAAAACTCGTCGTTCTCTGAGAGCTTTTATCTCTGAAACACTCTACAACCAACCCTGAATATGGCCTCTTCTTCCCGTTCAGCTACCCAGAACATAGCCTCTTCGTCCCGTGGTCTCACTCTCTTTCCCGACCTCAACGAGGCCACTAGAGAGATAGCCGGGGCAGTTGCCCTTGAACCTCAACCAAGTGCCCCTGGACCAAGCGCCCCTGGTTTTACGCCGTTGAACTTTTCAATGTTGTCAGTTGAGCAGATAATGGCTGCTCAATCTGATATTGAGGCCAATTATTATACTCTGAAGTCATGTGTTGAGACAATGACGGCGGTCAACAACCTGTCGCACCGGCTTCAGAATAGAACAAATGAGGTGCAGCAGGTAAAAGCCCAACTGGCTCTGCTCCAGAGCATGTATACGGATGCCCAGCAGAGATATGTGTGCTGAAGGCTGAAAACAAGGAACTGAAACGGAAGGCCACCGTGATGCTCAGATTTGGAGGGCCGCCATATGTGACAGTTGAGGAGCAACGGGAAGTGAATGTGCTCGGCGGCGTGGGAAACACGGAGGCAGCACCGGCAAGGGACGCCCAAGACAAAGGCAAAAAGAAGAGAACAGCTGAAGATGCGAAAAAATAAGGCCAGATTTTGTTGTGGTGGTTGTGGGTTGTGGTTGATTTGTTTTTGTGAGGTTTTTTTTTTTTTTTTTTTTTTTTTTTGTGTGTGTGTGTGTGTTGTGGAGAACTGTGATCGGGGTTGATCCCTGATATGAATAAAACAAAGTTGTAAAATGTTTTTGGTGGTGTTTTGGTGAAGAATAAAAATAAAATAAAAGAAAACAATGGAAAAAGAAAATAGATAAAAAAATATGAGTGGATGGATTATATGAAAAAAACATCAGTGTGATTGTTTTTGGTGGTATATAAAAGGGATTAAAAGGGATTTGGAGAAAATAAGTAAAAATAAAGGATTTTGAAATCAACCGGAAAAAAAGAAAAAGAAAGAGCAAGTGGGTTGAAGGATGATGGATGGCAGCTGTGAGGATAAGAAGAAAAGTAAAATGGGTTGGAAAAAGTAGAGAGAGAGAGAGATGGGTTGTGGGAATTTGTTCTTAACTCTGATCATAACCTTCTCAGTAGCTCTGATCACATACAATGTACTTATCTCAGTAAATGCCCCTCTTCAACAACAATTCCCTGTTTCATCAAACCCATCATCAAATGAGTTCATATCAATCGACCCAATAATCAAAATGCCTGTGGATAGATCCAGACAAGCCAAGAATAAGAGGCTGTTCCACACAGCAGTGACATCCTCTGATTCAGTGTACAATACATGGCAGTGTAGAATCATGTACTACTGGTTCCAGAAATTCAAGGATGAACCCAATTCAGAGATGGGTGGCCCAACTGGAGTAACAGGTAGAGAAGATGTTGTACTCTTCATCCTGGGAGTAAAAATTCTGGTAAGCGACCATGACCTCGAAATAGAAGGCTTCTCTCTTTCCAGCCAGGATCAGAAGCAGAATTTGCGGCTTGACTGTGCTGAAAGATCTTCAAAGAAGTATCTTTCCAACAAAACAGATAGGATAGAAGTCTCTGGGAGAGGGAAGTCACACTCATTGCCACCGTCTGGAAGAGGTCAAAATGAGACAGTAACACAATCTGTCCATTTAGTTCCTGGATCCCAGAAAGAGAACGGAGCAAATAGTTTGTTAATTGATGCTTCCAAAGCTGATGATGCTTTAAAGGTTCCAAAGAACATAAAAAGTCAGAGAACCAGAATGGAAATCAACCCATTAAATCAAGACATCCCACAACCAATGGCCATAGGGTCAGGGATGTGGATGCCCCAAGTCCTGTTAGAAGAGAATCCTCCAGTCAGGCTGCCACAAATGCCGTAAAAGAGGCGAAGGATCTTAAGCATCTGGCTGATCGCCTTAAGAATTCTGGATCAAATTCTGAAAGTACAGGTCTTTACTTCCAGGCAGCCCTCAAGTTTCTACATGGAGCCTCTTTATTAGAATCTTCCAACAGCGAGAGTGATAGATAATTTTGCTGAAGCTGCTGTTTGCTTTGCGATCTACAGAGGCTGAAATGAGGGGTAAGAGCTCAGCTATGGAAGAAGGTATGTGTAGAAACACAAGTGGAATAGGTTGAGGTCTGGCGGGCGGCCAAGGAAAGGTTGCCGCCCGCCAGAAAGCGAAGAACACTAGGAACTTAACCTATAGCTCTGATACCATGTAGGAAATTAATGTATTGATATTATTGATAGATAGATTGATATCTAATGTTCTTACAAGAGCTCTCTTTTATAGAGAGAAAATAGGATACAATGGAGCCATAATGGAGCACTATACCATAATGGATCACTAACTATATCACTAACTATATGGGGCACTAACTATAGCACTAACTAATGGAGCACTAACTAATGTGGAGTAGGTGGAGTATTTGTAGGTGGAGTAGGTAGAAATTGTAGGTGGAGTAGGTAGAAATTGCTACATAGAAATTGTTACATTCAACATTGGTGAATGGTGATTCCACTTCCAATGTAAATTTCTTTCCCTTTTACCAAACAAACATGAGAACATGTATTGCAATGGAGTGACCATTCCATTCTAGCCTCTTTCCATTCCGAACACTGGATTAAGGTTAATGCAGCAGGATTATATTCTCTCTCCCTCTCACAGTAAGTAACGACAGGATTTTATTTTTGGTTACAATATTGTGCTTAGCTGTTGGACTAGCAGAGGAAATTCATTAAAAACGTTGTTTTTCAGGCACTTTTAGAAAATTCAAGGAAAATTACGCCCATCAAAATCCTTCTGCTCATGAGACCAAAGTAAGCTTCTGATGTTATATTAGCAGTTTAACACGTCTCAAGATGATTTGTGACATTCAGATTTTCCTTGTTACCATTGTCTGGTGTATTTTATTTTTTTCCCAAACTCCCTTGCTCACCTTAACAAACTGGTGTTTTGTTTTTTTCTACTCATCTTTTTGATTCCCACTCATGTGTGTGTGTGTGTTTTGTTTATTTCTTCTGTCATAGCCTTCTTGATATTTTGATCCATTAATTATCTGTCTATATTTGAGTGGTGCTTATCTTTGTGTGGAAATGGATTGCTTTCTAATCTTTATCCTTTATATAGAGTTTGGACAATTCCATGGAGGACCTCTGTGCAAACATCATGGTTAGATGAGCCAAATGGTTCATTTTCTTTGTCCTTGCTTTTTCTGTTGACAGATTGCTAAAACTGTTGAAATTATGTTGTGGTGTCATGAGATGGAAAAAGGAAAATAGATAAATAAATAAATAAATGTGAAAATTGTTGAAATTACGTTGTGGTTTCATAAAGAGGGGAAAAAAAGGAAAAATAGGTAAATAAATATATGAATGAATGAGAAAAGTCAAAACGTCGTACAAAATTATTATTGATTATTGGAAAATGTCTCGTAGCTCAAATTTCGTGGCTCAAAAGTGGCTCAAATGGTCAAAACGACGTCGTTTTGGCCATTTTTATGTTGTTCTGTACTCAAAACGACGTCGTTTTGGCCATTTGAGCCACTTTTGAGCCACAAAATTTGAGCTACGTAGCATTGTCGTTGATTATTTGTGAGGATAGTTTTATAGGATAAAAACATAAGTTTGCCCTAAAGGGACAAAATGATGCAGGTTCAGGCATTATGGAAACAAATCCCTTTATTTATTTGTTTCAGTTTGTTTCTTTCTAGGCATTTAGCACTCTGCTGCGAATATGCTATTGTTCTCATGGTTAGTCCATTTAATATCCTTGTCAGTTCCATTTGACATTTACTAGATCATGTGCATGGTCAAATAATTTTCTTTCATGCCCTTTATATGTCTTAAATTTTATAAGAGAAATTTTGAGTTTTTATTAGTAGGTGTATTTAATGCTCAGAGCTACTTTCCTTCATATTTTGCAAAATGTACGAATACTTTCTTTACTTAATTTTTTTTTTTAATTTTATTTCATTACCCTTTATTATGTCTCGTGTATTATCTTCTGAAAGAGTTATGTACACCATTATTTTGTTATTACTTTTTAGGTAGGAGATAGATGTCAAGTTGAACCAGGAGAGAAAAGAGGTGTTGTCAAGTTTGTTGGCCGAGCAGAAGCCCTTGGACCTGGTTTCTGGGTTGGAGTCCAGTATGGTGAACCATTGGGGAAACATGATGGCATGTATGTTAACTATAAATTTTTATATCCTAGAAACTTAAAGATTGTTTATGAAGGTTTTCAGTTTGTTGTTTTCGATAATGCATTAGCTCTATATTTTTATAGTTAGCATTCGGTTATCTTACAATGTTTTAAATTTAATTGTCATGGATTGTTTGGGAATTAGTTGATTGAGTCATGTATCAAATTCCAACACTATATAAAGGGATGAAAATGAAATATTAATATTGGTGGCGGGTGGTGGGTGGTAGCGAGTGGGTGATGGTGGTGGCGGGTGGTGGGTGGTGGTGGCAGGTGGGTGGCGGGTGGTGATGGTGGGTAGGTGGGTGACGGTGGCGGGTGGTGGGTGGTAGCGAGTGAGTGGGTGGTGGTGGCGGGTGGTGATGGCAGGTGGATGGCGGATAGAGGGTGGCGGGTGGTGGGGGTGGTGGGTGGGTGACGGTGGCGGTGGCGATGGCGGTGGCGGGTGGTAGCGAGTGGGTGGTGGGGGTGGTGGTAGTGGGTGGGTGGTAGGTGGCTAGTGGCTAGTGGTGGTGGCAGGTGGGTGGTAAGTGGTGGTGGCGGGCGGTGGATGGTAGTGGCGGGTGGTGGGGGGTAGGTGGTGGTGGCGGAAGACGGTGGTGGAAAATAGTAGCGGGTGGTAGCTAGTGTTGGGTGGTAAAAAAAAAAAAAAATTCAAAACTCAAAATAAAAACACATTTTTTGAGTTTACATTTTTTGGCCAAATTTATAAACTGAGACCACTTATCTGTTTGGTAACGTTTACGTTTTCAGTTTATATTTACAAAAATTTTATAAATTGATTTTTATTTATTTTTTATTTATTTTTAAAAAACATAAACTACAAACGCGTTTGGTAATTAACAAAATGTTTAAAAAAATTTAAAAATATAAAAAAGAGTGAGAAATGGCAAGTGGTGGCAAGTGGCGGCGGAAGACGGTGGTGGAGCGTGGTGACAGTGGCTGGTGGGTAGTGGGTGGTGGGTGGGTGGGTGGTGGGTGGGAGACGATAGCGGGTGGTGGTGGTAGCGAGTGGGTGGTGGTGGTGGTGGTAGTGGGTGGTGGCGGGTGGTAATGGTGGTGGGTGGGTGATGGTGGCGGGTGGTAGCGAGTGAGTGGTGGTGGTGGTGGTGGTGGTGGTGGTGGGGGTGGTGGTGGCGGATGGCGAGTGGTGGTGGTGGTGGTGGTGGTAGGTGGGTGATGGTGGCAGGTGGTGGATGGTAGCGAGTGGGTGGTGGTGGTGGGTGGCCGGTGGGTGGGTGCCAGGTGGCTGGTGGTGGTGGTGGGTGGCTGGTAGTGGCGGGTGGTGGATGGTGGTGGCAGGTGGGTGGTGAGTGGTGGTGGCGGGCGTGGATGGTAGTGGCGGGTGGTGGGTTGTAGTGGGTGGATGGCAGGTGGTGATGGGTGGTGGTGGTGGCGGCGGCGAGGGGTGGGTGGTGGTGGCGAGTGGGTGGCAAGTGGGTGGTGGTGGCGGAAGATGGTGGTGGAAAATGATGGCGGGTGGTGGCTAGTGTTGGGTGGTTAAAAAAAAAAAAAAAACTCAAAACTTAAAACGGAAACACATTTTTTGAGTTTACATTTTTTGACCAAATTTATAAACTGAGACCATTGATTAATAAATCAAAAATTTACCAAACAAGTTTTTATTTGAATTTTTAAAATTTTTGTAAATATAAACAGAAAATTGAAAAACGTAATTGTTACCAAACGGTAAATCAAAAATTTACCAAATAAGTTTTTATTTGAGTTTTTAAAATTTTTGTAAATATAAACAGAAAATTGAAAACGTAAGTGTTACCAAACGGCACTATAGTGATTTGAAAATATGAAATATATTGGATCATACTTAGAAATTAATCAAAATTTATTTTAAACCTCAATAAATGTGATTCTGGAAAAAAAAAATGCATATCGGTAAGTTTTCTTCAAATTGTGCGAAAAAAAAAAAAAAACACGGTTCCGGTTACCGCAATTATTATGTTACGACCTTTATACCCCGTAACCGCTATCGTGTCACCGTAACCGTTACGGCGACCTCAACCGCTTTTTAAAACCATGCACCCATCTGAATTTGGGTTATTCATCTCTTGAAATTTCCTTTTAAGACATATATCTACGCACATTTTGAAAACGTGCACAAATGTTAAAATTTATTCAAATTGTCCTGAATTTTATGCTAGCCTAACCATGAGTGATTTTTTTTTCATGTTCTCATATTGATAGTAGTTCACTTTCAGCTTCAAGTGGAAACTCCATGGTACAGGGCACCCAAACTCATGCTTGGTGAGCTGAATTACTCCTCACCAGTTGATGTGTGGTCTGTGGGTTGTCTATTTGCTGAGATGGTGACTCAACAGCCTCTGTTTGCTACTACGTCACAGGTTGAACAACTGCGGAGAATTTTCAGGTGCTATCTGGTTTTCACAAGACACACTGATGATTATTCTTGGCATTTTAATTTTTAACTTGTAGTGGTGTAATAATCCTAATTACATAGTCTTTTGAATATGAAGCATTATGGGCAAGCCAATTGAAGAAACCTGGCCTGGAGTGACTTCGTTATGTCCATATCTAGAAAATTTTGCCGTGAATGAACCCAAGGTAGTACAGGGCATTCATAGTTCAGTTTTTATTTGTCCCGGTCTTTAATTTTGAATATGAAATATGTTTTCTCCTCTGCGATGCAAAACCTGGCTGATGAAGTGCCTGGTCTTGAACCAGATGGAGTTGATCTTCTTTCTGTTGGTGATAATTACAAATAAAACACCAGAAAATAAGAATAATAAAAATTACAATAACTATTGTAAGGGCTGAGACGCGGGAAATTCGCTCTCTTTAAGGAGATTCAAGCCCTCTGCGGTTAGGCAAAGCCTCACTCCGGTGCAGCACAGGCCCGGCCCTAAGATTTCCGGGGCCCAAAGCCAATAATCAACTAATGAATTTTTGGGGCCCTTCACATTTTTTTTTTCATTAAATGAAAAAAAATGAAAAAAAAAATGAAGATAAAAGACAAAAAAATTGTGTCAAAATCACAAAAAATACTTAGTATTACATTACAACAATTAATAAGTGTCGCTTGATCATTGCTCTTCTTGCATTTTTAGAAGCAAATAAATTAATCATACTTGCATAATCTATTTTTTTGCAAAATCATTTTCAATGAATAACAATGCTAATTATTTTAAATGGGCCTTTCAATTTTTTAATGGGTCAATTTATTTTAAGTTAGTTTGGGTCTTACTTAATTTTTTTTTGGATTTAAAATATACCTAATATATTACAATAAACTATAATAGGAAGACCCTTTTTTGGGTCTATTTTCAATAGATAACAATGTTAATTTTTTTGAATGGGCCTTTTAATTTTTTAATGGGTCAATTTATTTTAAATTAATTTAGGCCTTCTTTAATTTTTTTTTAAACTTAAAACATACCTAATATATTACACTATACCATAATAGAAGGGGCCCCTTTCTTAGGTCTATTTTGAGGGGTCCAGGCCAATGCCTAGGGTCGGCACTGGTGCAGCAGAAAAAACCTTGACTTGTCCTCTTAGGATACAACAGCCCGACTAAGTCGTATGGTTAACCAATACTGCACAATTGGTTGAACCCAAAGCTTTATCACATACACCCTTTTTATTTGCCTGATAATCTCACTCAAGACATAACAACACAACCAAAACTTCTTCTCTCGTATCTTCAAAGATATGACATAAGTTCAATATATGTAGAAATGAAAACTTCTTAGGCAAGGTTCTTGATGGATAAGAAATGGTGGACTTGACCAAGACCTTGGATGGCTTACCTTGGAAGTCTTGGAATGGATAGGAATGGAAAGACTTGGAGAAGACTAGGAAGACTTATTTAGGAAGTCTTGGAGACTAAAATGGGAAGCAAACTAGGTAGAAAAGAAAAGAGAAACAACCTATGACACATTATACTATTAAAATACATGCTAACATTCCCCCACCTATTTTAATATTATAGGTAACTAAAACTGAGATTATTAGGCAAATAAGGATATTATGCATCATGGTAGGTGTGCTCTGCATTGAACCTCCATTAGTGAAACAATAATATCTACTCCAGAGCCAATAGTATGCTCAGCATTGAACTATGACTGCTTAAGGGAAATAAATAATTATTGCATACACATAATATTCCAGGTGTTCACAAAAGCTTTAAAAGCTAGCACATTACGGCCTTGTGCAATCCCAGGATTCATGAGTGTGTTTGAGAATTAGCCCAAATCTCATAGGTAGCGGCCCCACTACCACACTCACATAGGTGAATTCTGTCAAGGGTGCTCCTGTAACTATGACACCCCACTCAATAAGAGCTACAGAAATTCATTAAGAGTTCTTTTAATAACTCAACCTCCACAACGTTACAGGATAAATGCACTTACATCATAGGGATGGGTAAAAAGTAATTTAGTGCATTTCTCACGGCCATCATATGATCGTTTTTCTCATTGAACCCAGTTACAGGATCTCTGGTCCCTGGGTTGAGTATCTTCATACATGGCTCTTGCTATATTCAATGGGCTTCAACCCCATCCCCCTCGATGTATTCCAAACTTTATCTCTTGCTAAGGCCTTAGTTAATGGATCTGCAAGATTATCACCAGATTTAATATAATCCACATTTATGATGCCATTATTCATATAAGATCTCACAGTACTATGTTTTTTTCTGATAGGTCTGGATTTACCGTTATAATAACGGTTATTAACTCGACCAATTGCTGCGGTGCTATCACAATGAATTAATATAGGTGGAATCGGTTTTTCCCAACAAGAGATTTCATTTAACAAATCTCTCAACCAATTTGCTTCTTCACTAGCTGTAGCTAAAGCAATAAGCTCAGCTTCCATTGTTAAATTAGCAATAATGGTTTGTTTTTTCGATTTCCAGCTTATAGCACCACCTCCTAATGTAAATAAGTGACCAGTGGTTAATAATGAATCACCTGACAAGGTATTCCAATCGGCATCACTGTAACCTTCAAGTAATGCAAGATACTTATTATAAAACAAGCCATATTTTATGGTACTAGATAAATATTTCATAATACGCTCAATGGCTAGCCAGTGATCACTGCCAGGCTTGCTAGTAAACCTGCTAAGTACTCCAACTGCATAGGCAATGTCAGGTCTAGTACAGTCAGTCGCATAACGCAAGCTACCAATCATACTAGCATATTCCTTTTGATTAATTACATCCTCATCATTTTCAATAGGAAACAAATGCACAAGAGGATCAAAAGGAGTAAGAACATGCTTGCAGTTATAAAAATTATATTTTCTCAAAATTTTTTCAACATAATGCGACTGATCAAAAAATATACCATCACAGGTTTTGGTAATTTTCATTCCCAAAATATAATTAGCCTCACCAAGATCTTTCATATCAAAATGGCTACTAAGCATATTTTTAGTTTCCACGATGATATGCAAATTAGAGCCAAATATAAGTAAATCTTCCACATAGAGGCTAATAATGACATGTGAATTTTCTTCAGATTTATAGTAGATGCATTTATCACATTCATTCGTTTTATAGCCATTCTCAATCATACAGGAATCAAATTTCTCATGCCACTGTTTAGGGGCCTGTTTTAAGCCATATAGGGATTTAACTAGCTTGCACACTTTGCTTTCCTGACCGGGTTCCACAAAACCCTCAGGTTGATCCATATAGATTTCTTCACCCAGGTCTCCATTTAAAAAGGCTGTTTTAACATCCATTTGATGAATTTTTAGATCATGAATTGCAGCCACTGCAATTAATAATCTAATGGATGTAACTCTAGTAACCGGAGAAAATGTATCAAAAAAGTCAAGATCTGCTTGTTGTTTAAAACCTTTTGCAACAAGCCTTGCTTTATATTTATCAATAGTTCCATCCGGTTTAAGTTTTTTTCTCAAAACCCATTTACAGCCAATAGTTTTACAACCTGGTGGTAAATCTACTAATATTCAAGTTTTATTGGATAATAATGATTCCATCTCGTCATTTACAGCCTCGTTCCAAAAAACAGAGTCAGGAGATGCCAAAGCTTCTTGTAAAGTTAATAGAGTTTCCTCCACATTAAAAACATGATAATCAGGGCCAAAATCTTTTTCTAATCTGGCTCTTTTACTCCTTCTAGGTTCAAAACCTATAGAATCTTGGTTTTGTAAAAGAGGAGTAGAGGAACCAGTTTCAGATAAAATATTTTCTTGATAATTTTGACCCCCACCATTTTTAGATTTAAAAGCAAATTTTTCTTCATGAAAAATTGCATCACCTGATTCAAAAATTATTTTGTTTTCAGCATCAAAAAATCTATAGGCTGTACTATTTGTTGCATATCCAAGAAAAGTACAAGTGGCAGCTTTCACACCTAATTTAGGTCTTTTAGAGTCTACAAGTCTAACAAAAGCTAGACAACCCCAAACCCTCAAATATCTTAAATTTGGCTTATGCTCTTTCCACAACTCAAAAGGTGTAACTTTTGTTTTTTTATGTGGCACTCTATTCATGACATAACATGTAAAAATTGCTTCTCCCCACAAATTTGAAGGAGCACCTGCTTCAATTAGCATAGCATTTGTTAAATCCATTAAAGTTCTATTTTTCCTTTCTGCTACACCATTGGATGCAGGTGAATATGGTGGAGTAGTTTCATGGATTATTCCCAAAGACTGAGCAAACGAGTTGAATCCAAAAGATTCATACTCCCGACCTCTATCGCTTCTATATCTTTTAATCTTTTTACTGAATTGATTTTCAACTTCAAGAAGGAATTCTTTGAATTTTTCAAAAGCATCACTTTTATTTTTCAACAAGTATACATAAGTGTATTTTGAAAAATCATCAATAAAAGTGATAAAATAACTATTTCCACCACGTGTTAAAATTCCTTCAAATTCACATAAATCAGTGTGAATTAATTCTAACAATTCAGTATTTCTCACCACACTTTTATGAGGCCTTTTAGTTATTTTTGCTTGACTGCAAACTTCACATTTCTCAAACTTATTTGTTAGTCTGGGAATTAATCGTAAACTACTTATGACTCCCACATATCGGCTATTAATATGACATAGACGAGCATGCCAAAAATTCATAGAAGACAGCATGTAAACAGAAACATGTGCTTTCTTATTCTCAACATTTAATTTAAATATTCCATCACAGGCATACCATTTTCCCACAAATATGCCTTTTTTAGTGATTACATATTGGTCAGATTCAATAGTCTGCTTGAAACCAGCTTTGTTGAGCAAATAACTCGACATCAAATTTTTCCTCATGGACGGTGTGTACAACACATCTTTTAAAACAAGCACACGTCCAGAGGTAAAATTCAACTCAACATCCCCACACCCGAGCACCTTGGTTAAACTGGAGTCACCAAGCATAACAGTCCTCTCCTCATTAAAAGAAGTGAAATCTTTGAACCAATCTTTATCATAGCAGACATGCCTATTGGCACCAGTGTCACCCCACCACCCTTCTACAGATTGAACCATAAAAATATCTGTGATCATAGCCACAAATGGTTCCTCGGTAACATTAGCCTGTTGTCGAGACTGTTGTTTCCGAAATTTGCAAGTTTGAGCAATATGCCCACTTTTGCCACACACAAAACATGTCACATTTGTCAGATCTTGTGAAGGGGGTTCTTGGTTCCATTTCTTTTGCCTCGGGTAATTTTTATTTTGTGGCCTTCCAGTATTTTTCCAACTTTTCTTAACTGGCTTCAAGTGACTATTTTTATGAAATCGACCTTTAGGTAAAGTATTTCCAGAAGTTAAATTTACCTTTGTAGTGGAATGCTCTTGTGTCATAAGCGCATCTTGTCCTCATGCTTCCTCCTCCATCCGAATCCGTGTGATTAGAGTCTCCAAGGATGTCTCTTTTTGCTTGTGGCGCATTGACTTCTGGAACTCCCTCCAAGAAGATGGTAGTTTGTCAACAATACCTGCTACAACAAGATTGTTTCCAATTTTGATGCCTTCAGATCTAACTTCAGCTACTAACATCTGAAAATCTTGAACTTGCTCCACCACTGATTTTCCATCTATCATCTGATAGCGGAAAAAACGGCTTGCAGCATATTTTTTAGCGCCTGCCTCTTCAGTGTCATATTTATTCTGCAAGGCTTTCCAAATTTTCTTGGCAGTGGTGTAAGTAGTATCATAATAATCATAAAATTGATCTGAAAGACAATTCAAAAGATAGTATCGACATTTATACTCATATGTGTTGTATTTTTCGAGTTTTTCAAGATGAGCAGCATACTCCTCGTCGGTCATATCTTCAGTGGGGACTTTGTTCGGATTTTTCTCGGTCAGGATATAAGCCACCTTGAGAAGACTGAGGTAGAAAAGCACCTTGCCTTTCCATCTCTTGAAATGAGCTCCCTTGAACCGGAAGGGCTTGTTGAGATCGCCGGTATTCTCGTTGGGCTTCTCCAGTACTGGCTCCATGAACTTTTGCTATTTGAATCTCCTTAAAATTGTTAGTGATAATTACAAATAAAACACCAGAAAATAAGAATAATAAAAATTATAATAACTATTGTAAGGGCTGAGGCGCGGGAAATTCGCTCTCTTTAAGGAGATTCAAGCCCTCTGCAGTTAGGCAAAGCCTCACACCGGTGCAGCAGAAAAAACCTTAACTTGTCCCCCCCAGGATACAACAGCCCGACTAAGTCGTATGGTTAACCAATACTGCACAATTGCTTGAATCCAAAGTTTTATCACATACACCCTTTTTATTTGCCTGATAATCTCACTCAAGACATAACAACACAACCAAAACTTCTTCTCTCGTATCTTCAAAGATATGACATAAGTTCAATATATATAGAAATGAAAACTTCTTAGGCAAGGTTCTTGATGGATAAGAAATGGTGGACTTGACCAAGACCTTGGATGGCTTACCTTGGAAGTCTTGGAATGGATAGGAATGGGAAGACTTGGAGAAGACTAGGAAGACTTATTTAGGAAGTCTTGGAGACTAAAATGGGAAACAAACTAGGTAGAAAAGAAAAGAGAAACAACCTATGACACATTATAATATTAAAATACCTGCTAACACTTTCTATATGCCCCTCTCTCTCTCTCTCTCTCTCTCTAGTATTCTTTGGAGACTGATGACAATAATATTTCATCCAATGTTGGCCCTGTCCAATGCAGCTTTTGGGGCTCCACTTACAGCTTATTTATATTTTTTGAAAAATCTGTGTTAGATTGTGCAGCTTCTGCTTACAACTCAAGAGCCCGAAATAGTCTAAAAAATAGAAAAAATTTACTATTATTGATTTTGAGTAAGCTGCACTGAACAGGTCCGTCATTTCATATGGGAGCAAGTTAATATTGTACAAATTAAATTGTCCTGTAGAAGATATTGATTATTGATTAAATGATGAAAAGAAAATGCAAAATCCACATCTTTCAAGTACACCACTAGATCTTTATTTTATTTTATTTTTTTGGTTTGGAATGCTAACACCCGGGTTTGTCATGTATTCAGGAAATGCTGTGCTTGAATCCAGGAGATAGAATTACTACTTCTGAGGCTCTAACTCACCCATACTTTCCAATATATGATTCTGGATCACTATCACCATCACCACCACTGCCATTATCATCATTACCACCATCATCATCATCATGATTCTCTGTCATATTGACAATGTGCAGTGTTTTTTTATGTTTTACTTTGAGAAAGAACTAGGGATGACCCGTGCCTGAAGGCACTGCCAACAATTTTTTTGGTATCACGTGCTACGAAACTCAATAGTAATAAATCAATTCAAAATGGTAATATCACTCCGACTTAAAACTTCACATATAAGAAACTGAAATTGCTTCTACATATTGAATTAGCGAAAGCATTTATAAATTTCAAAATGAAAGTCCAAAAAATGAATTATATATTTGAATGTAGCATATGCAAAGAATCTAGAAATATTTGCTAAATTTAAAGTCCAAATAGCAAATCTTAGATTTTTATCCACGTCAAAATGACACATCTATACACTATAGCAAGTTAGAATAGGATAACTTTCAATAAAAGAATGTTATTGAATTAGTATCATAACTGGTAAACCTTTTGCTTTATCAGGTTTAAATTCCTTCAAATAAAGGTCAGTGAACATTTTGATACAAAAGAATCACCCTAGCTAACCCGAAAATAAATAAATAAATAATTTAACATGAGAGAGCCATCCAGCGACACACCGGTAGAAGCAACGTAACCCAATGTTTCTAATATGGATCAATGATCTGTAACAAAATCACTCGCTTAAATTCGCTTCAAAAAACCAATAGCTATGAAAAATCACATCAAAATGCATATGAGAAATCGGAAGAAATTGTAATAAAGAATAATTGCATCAAAAGAAACTGTAACATGAAAAATCGCATCAAAATACATATGAGAAATAGGAAAATCAATAGCTATGAATTAAGAAGAATTGAACATAACTATTATGGTTAATTGAATTATGTCATTCAATGGCAAAGTGAGAATAGACATATGTATAAATTACTAAAGTAAACAAATGAATAGAAAAGCAAATAATAGTATAGATAGATCAATTGAGAATGCCGATAAATCATACAAACCTCCAAATAGAATTAAACTCAAATTTTGTAAGGGGAGCAAATAATTTTCTTTATTAAGACTAAGAGAGTCTTGTTATAAGGGAAAATAATTTTTGAAGGCTGTAAAACCAAACAAAATTAAAATTTTAAACAATTAAAGCTTACCTTGTGTGAAGTATCCATTTTTGGATGATCATGTTCCTCTGAGTTTCCATCCCTGTGATAATGCATAACTCATTTTCTAGTTGAAGCATTATGTATAACAATTAGTAGGCAACAAAAAAAGAATAAAACTTGAAATTAATGTTAATGGGCAAATCTAACTAAAATTAAACCCAAGGTTCATTAAATAAAATTAAGTGTACTATTTTTTTAAACAAAGATTACAACCAAATACTTATAAAAGATACTTACCACAACTGAAAAACGAAAGAGAGAGAATGAAACTGAATTAAACATAATTAAGTAGAGAAACGGAACCGTTAAAAAGAGAATGAGAAACACATAATTAATACTCCAAATGATATAAACAAAATAGTTACATAGGGGAACTAAATTAAACAAAATAAAGATAAGTTTCCGAAAATCAATACATGAAAATTGATTTTAGAAACCCATTCAGAAAGCCATTTTAATAATTGTGCTGGTTCATTTATCATTTTAATATTTTTGGAATCAAAACCATTCATAAACACATTTAAATCTAACCCATTTTAAAAAATCATTACATGACGATAGGTTTCTAAAATCTAAACCATTTCAAAAAATCATTACATGAAATTCACGGCTTTTCCTCACCTCATACCCAACACCACATTTGCCTCAAACCAATCAATTGATTTGCTTACTAAAAAAAGAAGAAGAAGGGATTACATACTTTTTCACTTTCTAGGTGATTGATAACATGTTGTATACTCCAAATCAATAACCAAGAATTTGCCCACAACATTTAAGAGGGCACTTCACCAACATTAAGGATTGAAAGTGAAACCACCTTCTTCTTCACTTATGAGGTATCATTATGCATAATCATCCAATTAAAAGTATAAAGTATGTTTAAACTACTTCAAGCATAAACTAAGTTTATGCCATCACTCATTACTCTAGGATGACTAACTAATAACATAGATGGTCTACTTAATTAATTTAGTTCCAAAACCAAATATTTGAAGAAAAAAAGAAACAACCAATTGGCTTAAAACTGGCTTCTGTTAATCTAGACCTCTTTACTGTTTTTCTTTTACAAATTCTTTCTAGACCTCATTGAGTTAAGCCAATCTTAGCATTGTTTATAGTCTTACAAAATAACTGGCAAAGCTGAAAGTATAATTTTTTGGATAAATTACAAACACACCCCTGAGGTTTGCTTAAAATACGAATTATCCCATGTGGTTTGGAAAATTACAAATACCTCCCTGTCAGAATTTTTTATTTAACAAAAATAATTGAAAAAGTGAAATTTCTAACTGTTCACCAATACAATAATAAAATTATTTAAATTATTAATTGAAATAAAATTTTAATATTATTAAAAACTGTTAATTAACTTGATGATTTACTAATAAAAGGACCTATTTGTTATGAAATTAGAAACCTTAGGGGACATAATGTAATTTCTAGAACCACAGGAGTAATTTGTAATTTAAGTAAATCTCAAGGGGTGTGTTTGTAATTTACCCTCTTTTTTTTTATCACAACTTACAATCCTCACTCTAAAAGTAAAATAAAAAATGAGAGGAGAAGAAGAGAAAGAAAGAAAGAAAAAAGAAAAGAAAAGAAAGAACAGGCTCAGCTCTTGTACAAAATAACAGATGATTTTCACCCAACAAAACTAAAATATATTGAGTTAAGAGTCACAGGGGTAAAGGGAAGAAGGAAAAAAAAAATTGACTCTAACCCATCCAATCAAAATTTTAATTTATTATAATCATATTTGTTTGTCACATCTATTTTAAAATGAATATACAATTGTGCCTACAGTGTTTAAATTTTAAAATGAAAATTTTAATTGATTATAAGCACTGGTAGAGTTATAGGGTGTGGAAAAAGTAATAGGCAAAGTTATTCTATTGAATCAACCAGATCTAAATTTCACTTCGACCCCCAAAAATTACAATAAAAAGAAACTCAATAAATAAACTTCTAGTTCCCCAAACAAAGATATAAAATTGTGAAGAGAAAAAAAGGCTCACTTGTTTAATGGGCCGCTGTGCCAATGCTCTCCATTTCTTGAAACATTCACTAATAGACCCACACGACACTTCCATTCATTGTATAACCTGAATTTTTCAAGTCTAATCAAAACAAAGCAAAATCAAACATAAAGGCATTCTAAACAATGCTAATTTTCAAAATTATAGTAAAAATTATCACAATGATTATCATCAAAATTGTATGAAATTCAAAAATTAAAATAGAAGACCTAAATTATCACCATAAAAAAATCAAGTACTCGCTCTTCTTGGTTCTAAACCTAGCTAATAATCCAGAAGATGGCCAACATGTAAATGAAGCCGATGTAATAAAAATTTAAGATTCTTAATTTTCACAACATGTAAAATGAAGCCAAGTTGAACAATAGATAAGCAACAAATTATTGACAAATCCATCAATGGAAGGCAAACCAATTACCTAATCAACCATTGTGGGAAACAAAGTCACAACAACTTTTTATGAGCTAATCAAACACTCCTTCAAGCCAAGGCATATGTACCTAAAACAAAAGGAAGAATAGAAAATATAAGCAAGCAAGCTCCATTATCCAAAATCAACTGCTTAAAAATTGCCCATTGTTTGTTATTAAAAATAAGATCCAACTCCCACTGTTTGATTCACCAATTTGAATATACATGTTTTTATAGAGGGGCCAATTTGAGAAAGAATAGACGAATGCATGCTCTTTACAACTATCAATTAGTAACCAAACAAATGTGACATTTCAATCCACAAATGTGAGTGCCAAAAAGCATGAAAAATCATTTCTATGAACATATGAAGAAGCAAACCAAGTTGAAGGTAGTAAATAACAATTAAGCACAATCACTGTTTCAACCTTCCATACTGAGTGACAATTTTTGAACCTGAAAGATCCATTCATAAAAAAAGACCTATCTCATCTTAGAGCAGAAAAACAAATAGAAGTCACCCATTCATAGAAACTCATTTCATTGAAAAAGACTTATGTCATCTCATAGTAACCTATTTCATATTCATATAAATGAAATCAAAACCATAAAGAAACACAAACAATTATGCCCAACTTCTCTGCACTCCTCTTTCAGTTATCCATAAAGAAATTGAAAGAAAAAAAATTTAATCAACACTACATAAACAAACCTGCTATAAGAAATGAGTAAATTTAACAATATTAGAAATGAGTAAATTTATTTCAGTAACTTACAAATAACAATATTAAATTTTAAAAAAATTCGTAAACTAAAAACAGATTAAACAATTTAATTCCCAATGGAAGCCAAGCATCCTATTAAAGAGTTAGGATACCTTTAATGGGATAACATGGTGCACTGAAATGCTAAGAACAGCAGCTGCAAAATAAATAAATAAATAAAACAATCAAATAGCTCAAACTATTGAAATCCACCCATAAGCAAAATATGAAACCAACCTTTTGAATCCATTTAATTTGCTCATGGGAAGCAGCCAACCCATTGCCACACCCAAAAAAAAAAAAAATTGATTCCCAGTAGAAGCCATCGAAGCCCTCACATACTGTCAAAGACACACTCACACACATCACATAACATAACAGATTCCTGGTAAAGACACACACACACACAACATCACATAACATAACATAACATATAATATTGTCAAATTTTAGTTCCAAAACTGAATCTAAATTCATCAGGTGGACTGCAACCTCTTCCCTAAGAAGAGCAACTACAAAATAAATAAATAAATAAATGAAATAGCTCAAACTATTCAAATCCACCCATAAGCAGAATGTGAAACCAAACTCCACTTTCAAATATGGCAGCAAGATAACAAAGAACACCCACAATGATCATCTAAGTCAAATCACACAATTGAATTCCAATAAAATTGCAGAATGCATATTCAAATGTTATACTTGTACAAAAATCAAACAGCCATTTTGGTGTGAATTTTTAATGTATTAACACTAAATCCATCAATCCACATATAGAATAGACGCAATACACAAATTAACTGCCATCAATCTAAACTATAAAATTAAATATAGCTACAGGACAGCAGCAATCATTTTATGGTCCTAATTCAAATCATATTAAATAAACCCTCCAACGAAACTTAATAATTAAATAATGAATTTACCTTTATAACTATAACTCATGCCTCAATTTGGAAGTACTGACACTGGTAAATAAAAAATTACAAACTTCAATCAATGTGAATTTTTCCAAAGAAAATGAGTATATCCAACCAACAGTGGTTGAGTATTTAGCATGAACAAGGAAGAAGGTTAAAAAAGCAAAATTACTTTAGAAACATGACATATTTCAAAAAATTACTTAAGAATATAAAGTCTAGATAGAAGTATTTAGAAACATCACATATTTTCTTGAAAAAAAAGTAGAAAATTTAAAATTTACTTAGCAGAAGTGTCACCTTTCAAAAATATATAAAAACAACACTCAAATAGTACACATTAAAATTCATTTAAACCACTAAGACAACTGTGCCACTTAGAATGCTATTTAGGATAAAGATGAAAGAGAAATGTACTTCCAAACATTATCATATCTTTTCAAACAAATTGAACAAAGTATGCACAATTTGTTGCTCACTGGAGATTGCCACTCTTTCAATATTTTAGACAAAGTATGCACAAAGTGCACGTTTAGTTTAGACATCTCTAGCAATATTTTAACTCCCACAACAATAAATACAAAATCTTTAGAGAGATAAGAAAAAAACTTAAAATAATGTAGACCTGTAAAAAGGGAGCCGATATTACACTTTGCTTCTAGTCTTCATCCACCTGTAAAATACAGAAAAGATATGAAAATTAAAAGAGACTACCCAATTCAAAACAAATACATGCATTGTCACACTAATAAAAGGTTTTTCATAGACCATCCAATTCAAACTAAACACAAACATTGTTGCACAATAATAATAGGTTACCCAATGGAAACGCTACCAACAAACACAACCCATTGTCAATACAGATACAAAGTAATAACTCATAAAAACATTAATTTACAAAAAATCAATCTGTGGGGACATATTTGCTGAGTACCAACACGTGGCATGGTGACGCCGACATGTCAGCCGAGGTGCCACGTGTCGTGATAAGTTATGCCGAGGTAATCTCGGAATTGCCGAGGTTATTTCCGAAGATATGGGAATCCGGGATAAGCGGATAAAGGACAGGAGTCCTAGATTGGGAGAAGACTTCAGTTTGGATAAAGGTAAAACTCTTGGAGAGTTTTGTCCTAAACCCATTGGGAGTTCCAGATTAGCAATAATCCTGGGTCCATTGGAGTTAGGCTCCTATTGAGACTAGGACTGTATTGACTATAAAAGAGAGGCACCCCCATGGGTCAAAGGTACGTTTTGAATACTCAAGCTTGTGAGTTGAATACTGGATTATCTTTGAGAGATATACTGACTTGATCGTCGGAGTGCCCCCGGGTGGAAGAACCACCGCCGGAGTCTTTTCTTTCTGTGCAGGACAGCAGGGAGCCATCTATTCTGCCTGTGTTCTACAGCTGAATCACTAAGGAGGGCAGTGTGATCAGAAAATCACTCACACAATTTGGCGCCGTCTGTGGGAACAAAAGACGAATAGATGGCCGGTAACGCACAAAACGAGAAGGTTGGGGACGACGCTCCCGTTGGGAGCGGCAGGCCTATCGACCTTGACGTTGAAGGAGACAACCACAACGAAGGAACCCGCGACCAGGGGCATGGAGGAAAAAACGTCGGCCAGGAGGGCGACACCTCAAAGAAGACAGACCAGGACAGATACTACAATGAAGACAACCTCCAGGTATGGAGGGATAGGTGCCTACGGAGGGATGACGAAGTAAAAGAACTGGCAGACAAGTTGGCTGACCTACAGTCGGTCGTCAACTTCATGATGCAAAACAATGTCATGCAGCCACCATACCCGTTGCAGGACACGCCAATTCCAGCAGTTAATACTCAGAAGGGAGGAAGGAAAATAATTCCTGAAGCACCACAACACTCCAGGAGCAAAAGGCACTCTCACCCGCCCTCCGGGGAGGTCAGACGAGAGGAGCCAAGACAAGAGAAGTCCTAGAGAACGTATCAAACGAAGGATCAGGAACCCAGAGAACATCGGCATGTTCAAAAGCAGGCGCTCTGCTTTGACACAACCCATGGAGAAAGATCGAAACGGGCCCATCACGAGGCCGAGAGTAGTGTGCCGAAGAGACTGAAGTCCAAAGACAGCCGAGCTCCGGAGAGGAGTAAAGAAGACTTGAGAAACTACCTCAAGAGGAAGGAACAGAACGCTGAAGCCGAGGTAACCTCACCCGTCAAGCCGAGGACACCGTTCTCGGTAGAACTGGACAAATTTGAAGCACCAAAAAGATTCAGCATGCCGAGGTTTCAAATATACGATGGTAAGTCAGACCCTAACTTCCACGTTGGACTATTTTTGAACTCAATGGCGTTGTACAGTGGAAACGAGCCACTGCTCTGCAAAGTGTTCCCCTCGTCCTTTGGGGAGATTGCATCAGATTGGTTCCATAAATTACCAAAGGGAAGCGTGAAGACATGGGAAGGCCTGGCCGAGATGTTTGTGGCCAGGTTCGTAACAAACAAACTACAGCCATTAAGGGTGGACGCGCTAATGGCTTTAAAAATCAGCAAGGATGAAGGCCTCAGGGCCTATGCGAAAAGGTACTACGAGGTGTTCAATCGAATACCTGAATGCAACCAGGAGGTAGCGGTCGTGTCTTTCAAGAACGGGCTAAAAGATGACTGTTCATTACGGAAATCTTTGGCAAAGACATTGCCGAAGAGCATGGAGGAGCTCATGGCAAGAATCGAAAAGTATGCACGGGCCGAGGAGGATACATCGGCCCACAAGGAAGTCAAACAGGAAAAAGGGAACGGCTCGCCGAAGCAAGGCTGAAGTAACAACGGATTCAGCAAAACAGAGATGGAGTTAAGGGCTAAACAGGCAGTGACAACCGTGTTCCGAATTCCAATTCAAAAAGTCCTAGGAAAAATTCGGAGCCAGCCCTATTTCAGAACACCAGCAAGGGAACCAGGAGAATTCATGGGAAGAAACATGGACAGACATTGTGCTTATCACAATGAAAACGGACATACAACACAGGGCTGCAGAGCCTTAAAAGCACACCTGGAAGATCTGGTAAGACAAGGCCACCTAAGAGACCTTGTCGATGAAACCAGAACAAGAGAAGAACAGGCAAGACTGCCTCAGGCTCCAGCAGCCCCACCACCTCCGCAACCTCGGACAGAAGGACCTCGGATAGTCAATGTGATCCACTCAAAGGTTAACGAGAATGAAGTCAGAGGAGAAACCCAAAGGGTAAGACATCTACAGCATGTCTACCAAGTCGGGGAAAAAAGACATCGGCCTGAAGAGTGCCAAGGACCGATAATAACCTTCACCGAAGCCGACCTAGAGATGGTCCAGCACCCGCATAATGATGCCTTGGTAGTATCCCTCCTGGTTGGGGAGTGCCAAGTGAAACGCATCCTAATAGATCAAGGCAGCTCTTGTGACATCATGTACGTTAGATGTTACAAGGAGCTAGGCCTTCACCCAGACGACATGGAGCAATCGAATGGCCCGATGGTCGGCTTCAATGGAACGCCGACATGGCCACTGGGCGCTACAAACTTGGAAGTACAGGCCGGTACTAAGAAGATCAGGACAGAATTCATCGTGATTGATACGCCTTCTCCTTACAACATCATATTGGGAAGGCCATGGTTGCATGCAATGGGGGCAGTTCCCTCAACATTGCACCAACTACTGCGCTTCCCAACAGAACATGGGATTGAAGAAGTCAGAGGAGATCAACTGCAGGCAAAAAGTTGCTCCATGGCAGCAATGAAGACTACCTGCAATGTTCGAGAACCAGCAAAGGCAGAGATTGAAGATGAGGACATGGAGGTCCTAGACGATGTCGGCAAGGAGCCGGCCGAGAAGAGTGAGGAATCACTAAAGAAAATCCTCGTCCAGGAGGGCGACGAGGAACGCTTCTTTCTTCTCGGCTCAGGCTTAGCCGAAGAAGAAGAGAGAGAACTGGAAGCTTTTTTAAGAACAAACATAGAGGTGTTCACCTGGACACCTTATGAAATGCCTGGCATTGACCCCGAGGTCACATGCCACAGACTGAACGTCGACAGGTCGGCAAAACCTGTAATACAACGAGCTAGAACCGACGTTGATGCACGTCGAAGCTGTGGAGGAAGAAGTAGACAAACTTCTGGAAGCCAAGGCCATCAGAGAAGTCAATTATCCAACGTGGCTATCAAACACTGTGGTGGTAAAGAAGAAAAACGGTAAATGGAGGGTTTGCGTAGATTTTACAAGCCTAAATAAAGCCTGCCCCAAAGACAGCTTCCCTCTGCCAAAAATTGACCAGCTGGTGGATGCCACATCAGGACACGGAAGGATGAGCTTCCTGGATGCTTATAGGGGGTACCATCAGATAGCCATGTACCCCCCAGACGAAGAGAAGACAGCGTTCATCACCCCAAAAGGCCTATACTGTTACAGGGTGATGCCTTTTGGGCTGAAGAACGCAGGAGCAACCTACCAAAGGCTGGTAACCAAAATGTTCAAACACCTGATAGGCAAAACAGTTGAAGTCTACATCGATGACATGGTCGTGAAGACCAAGGAGCCTAAGAGTCATCTTGCCGACCTGAAAAAGGTATTTGACATACTCAAAACATATCGGCTCCGACTCAACGCATCTAAATGCGCGTTTGGAGTTGGATCTGGTAAGTTCCTAGGTTACCTGGTAACAAGAAGGGGAATAGAAGCCAGCCCAGATCAGATCAAGGCCATCCTAGATCTACAGAGTCCAACATCGGCAAAACAGGTTCAAATGCTCACTGGAAGGGCCGCAGCCCTAAACAGGTTCATAAGCCGAAGTTCAGACAAGTGTAAACCCTTCTTCAACCTGGTAAAAAAGACCGCAGACTTCCTATGGACTGAAGAATGTGAGGCCGCTTTGGCCGACCTAAAGAAGTATCTGACCACGGCCCCAGTTCTGTCCACACCTGAACCTGGGGAGGAATTGTTTTTGTACTTAGCCGTGTCAGAGCACGCAGTAAGTGCAGTGCTAATCCGAGAAGAACAGGGAGAACAGAAGGCTGTCTATTATGTAAGTAAAACCTTGGCGAACGCTGAAACAAGGTACTTACCACTGGAGAAGTTAATGCTGGCCTTGGTAATGGCCTCAAAGAAGTTGAACCACTACTTCCAGGCACACAAAATTGTAGTGCTAACAGAGCACCCATTGAAGTCCTTATTGCAACAGGGAGACTTAACAGGAAGAATTGCAAGGTG
>JAPPVO010008222.1:0-19009 GCA_030407325.1 Camellia japonica | reverse complement strand
TGGTGGAGGGTGGGTGG
This sequence comes from Camellia japonica, assembly GCA_030407325.1. Classification (NCBI taxonomy): domain Eukaryota; kingdom Viridiplantae; phylum Streptophyta; class Magnoliopsida; order Ericales; family Theaceae; genus Camellia; species Camellia japonica. Next base: position 18,992 of record JAPPVO010008222.1, on the reverse strand, counting down.
TGGTGGTGGAGGGTGGGTGGTGGTGGGTGGGGTTGGTGGGTGCGGTGGTGGATGTGAGGTGGTGTGGTGGTCGGTGAGTGGTGGTTTGAGTAGGTGTGGGTGGTGGTGGTGGAGGGTGGTGGGCAGGTGGTGGGGTGGTGCGGTGGTGGATGTGTGGCAGGTGGTGTGAGTGGTGGTGGCAAGTAGGTGGCGGTGGCGGGCGTGATGGTAAGCAGGTGGGTGGTAGTGCGGATGGATGGAGTGGGTGTGGTGGTGTGGTGGTGGAGTGGGTAGTGGGGCGAGTGGGTGGTAGGTGGGTGGGGGCCGGTGGTGGCAGAGAGTAGTGAGTGGTGGTGGCAGGTGGTGGTGGAGGGTGGGTGGTGGTGGCAGAAGACGGTGGCGAAAAAATGGTGGCGGGTGGTGGCTAGTGTGGGTGGTAAAAAAAAAAAAAAAAAAACTCAAAACTCAAAACGAAAACATTTTTTTTGTGTTTTCATTATTTGGCCAATTTATAAACTGAGACCACTGATTTATAAATCAAAAATTTACCAAACAAGCTTTTATTTGAATTTTTAAAATTTTTTATAAATATAAACAAAAATTGAAAACGTAAGTATTACCAAACGGCACCTTTGTAACTGAGTTCATTATAGCTTTGTTAAATTACAAATTAATATAATAATATTTTTTTACTACCTATGGGTCCCACATGTGTAATTATTAAAATTTTGATAAATTGTTATTATTATTATTTTGATAAGATAGACACTTTACATTTAATAGAAAGATACAAGAAAAACTAAAATCAAAAAAGAAAAAGACAAAAAGAAAGACACAAGAAAAAGTTGCTAAAAGTATCAAAGACAAATTCAACATGCATTTGCAGTCTCAGCTGGTTTTGTTGCATATTTTAGTAATTATATATTGGCTGCATCTATTTAGGGTTGCAAACAAGCCAAACTGAGTAGAGTTTTTGAATGTTCAAGCTCATTTATTAAGAATCAGTCGAGCTCAAGCTCTATTCGAGTTTCAAAAATCAAGTTCAAGCTCGGTTCGTCAAATATTTGTTGAAGTCAAGCTCGGCTTGAGCTCGCTCGATTACATAAACGAGCCGAGTTCGAGTTCGAACTTGAGCTTGAAAAAAAAAATTTAAATTTAAATTAATTTACTTATTAAGATTGAAAAAAATACAAAATTAATGAGTAAAATATATAATGATACTTATATTAATAATAAATTTCATCAATCAAATATGAAAATTTATACAAACACCAAACATAAATAAAAAATAAAAAAGATTATTGAAAATTTATTTAATATATTATTAAAAATAAATATTAATTTATTTAATTTTATATTCACGAGCCTTATCAAGCCGAGCTTAGGGCTACTCGTGCTCGGCTCGATTATTGATTTGTTTGATTTGAACATTATGTGGAATTAGTACATGGATTTTTTGATAAGATATTGCAATTTGTAACGCCCTAAAAATTTTTTTACGTAAATCAACCATTCATACAATCATTAGACATGGGAGAGTTTATATATGTATATATATTCATCAAAGTTTACTTTACAGAAATATTACATATCAATAACAAAAGAATGCCTTGCGGGCTTACAGCTTTCCAAGTCATCGCTTGGTTATAAGAAAAGTAGAGTCCTAGCTCTATACATAAAAAGCCCATGGTTTGGATTTACATTTAATCACAAACAAAATAATCAAAACAGAGCCTTCAACTCCTACACATCTCAAGCTAAGCCCCTTGGAGGTGGCATATCACCTGTACCTGAAAATGGTGTCCCAAGTAGGGTGAGCCAATGCCCAGTAGAGATATACTAAACAACATATGAGAAAAACTAAAACAATAACATTCGATAAATGTTTAACACTCATAAACCAACTTATACCACTCCCATGACCAATCAACATTTACAATCTTATTTCAATCCGTTTTCATTTATTTCTCCGAGTCAATGCATGACATAGTTCAGTATTATCCAAATAATACAAAATGAGACTACAACTCACATTATTAACACTTGAATCATGAACATCATTCATACACTTCTATTCACTTCCAATATCTTGCCATTTTACGGAACTACGTCCAAGGGAACCGGCACCCAAATATATATAAAAGGTTTCGGGACTTTCACCTTGGACACTCCGGCCAACTTAATTATCAATGGAGTCCATCCCCTATCTCCTCCCAAACAATGGAGTACATCCCCTATCTCCTCCCAAACAAAGATACATATGCAATGTATTTAAACACGTCGTCATATACAATGACTAATTCAATCACATATACAATGTGTCAATCCAATCGTCATATTCAATGACATAATTCAATTGATTAGTTTCAATTTACCTAATCATCATGCAATTTCTACAACACTCTTGGCTATCCTCCACCGATAGCCCAAAACAGTTATTTCTAAACAGATAAATAATTTATCAAACAGATAATTTATCACATTTTCCATAGGTGAGTGATTTATCAATCCAACTACACCATTTAATCACAATCTTTCCCAATTTCATAATGTCCAAGCCAATATCATATTTCCACATTGATTTCATCAATTATACAAATAATTTACATAATGCAAATTAGGACATTTTCTCCCTTTTTACAAATGTTGCACTCAAGGCCAAAATTCCACCCATTATAGACTATAACCTCATTATTGAGACTATACATACACATGGAACCTCAAAAATAGACAATCTCTCTTTTATACTTTCAATCTCAAACCCTAACTTCAGCCAAAATTCCCAAATCCCACCATTTATTCAAAATGACCAATACTTATGTTAAAACTATAAAAATAAGGAGTAGAACATCCCTACCTCAAGAAGAAAAGACGAGCCAAGCAAGAGATGAACCCCAAAGACGCCGAAATCAACTTCCATTCGGATGAAAATGGAGATCTTGAAGAGCTCAAGCTTTTTAATGAAGGAAGGAGGGTGAAGAGATCACTTGATCTAGGCTAAAATGTAGAGAGAGAGGGTATTTTAGAGTGATAATCTCTCAACTTAGGGTTTTGGAAAGTTTTAGAGAGAGAAAGGACAGAAAAAGTGATTTAAAATATCACTTACGCGATCTGATATACGCACAGTTCGCTCGAGCGGAGACCTTGACGCTTGAGCGTCAGATACAAAAGTTTTACCCGCTTGAGCGCAATAAAGGCCGCTCGAGCGCCAACACACAACAGCAAGGCACAACCCGCTTCAGCGCAAAGAGATCCGCTCGAGCGTAGAATACACACTTCTAGTATTTTACAGACTTCAGACAACCGTTCGAGCGCCATGGAGACCGCTCGAGCTCAGACCCGCTCGAGCGTAATAAACCCTGCTCGAGTGCAGAAAACACTTATGTAGTATTTTTGCAGACGCATATAATGCTGAGTGATTGCAAACCCCGCTCGAGCGAAAAGAGACCCACTCGAGCAGAAGACCAAAATTCTGGCAACAACCACTTGCACACACTCACTATCAACCTGTTCTAAATACGCCCAAGATATTCCAAAATTCAAATTCAAAGAGTAAGAGGAGGAAAAGACATAAACAACAACATCAAGCCACAAGACCCGAGCCCGAAACACCATAAAGGTCGGGTTAGAAATCGGGATCGCTATAACCTCTCCCCCTTAAAGAATTTCGTCCCCGAAATTACAAATCAAGTTCAAAATCAATGTTTGGTCATTCCCAACCATGTTATTCTTACAAATCCAATACCACAACCCATGCACCGTCATTCATTTTCACCGACTCGATACACGAGCCCCATATTGAAACGAAATTCACAATTTCCAAAACATTAACAATGCTTACTCAAAATTAAAGTTTTCAAGAAGTGTACATGGCATATACAATGCTTCCAAGGTAACACAATACATGTGATATTCCAAATTCTCAAACATATGCAATGTTTACAATAAATTCATGTTTCCAAGATGTCCATAACATATACAATGTTCTTACAATTTAAAACATATACAATGTTCTTACTTTTCATTAACAACAATTACAATCTCAATACAGAGTTATACATTAGCAAATAAGTCCGGATATTTCTCTCGGACTTTCATTTCACGTTCCCAAGTTGTTTTCTCAACTTTGTGATGTTTCCACAAAACTTTAGCCAAGGGAATTGTCTTGCCTCACAAGACTTGGTCCCGTCTATCCAAGACCCTCATTGGCCTCTCCTTATACAAGGCATCCTCATCTACCTCTAAGTCAGTCCAATCCAATACATGTGATGGATCCGACTCATATTTTCGAAGCATACTAATATGAAACACGTCATGCACTCCGGACAACTACGACGACAACGCCAAGTGATAAGTAACCTCCTCAATCCGCTCAAGGATCTCAAAATGGCCAATAAACCGAGGGGATAACTTCCCACTCTTCCAAAACCTCATCAAACCCCGCCTAAGTGATATTTTTAGAAAGACGTGATCACCCACCTCAAATGCCAAAGGCCTCCTCCGGCGGTCGGTATAACTCTTTTGGCAACTCTGGGCCGTAACTAATCTCTTACGGATAAGTTCAACTTTCTTTGTCGTTTCTCGAACCAACTCCGGGCCCATAAAGGTGCATCACCCACCTGGGCCCAACACACAGGAGATCTACACGGTCATCCATACAAGGCCTCAAACGGTGCCATGCCAATGCTCGATTGGAAACTATTGTTGTAGGCAAACTCCACTAAGAGAAAATGCCTCTCCCACGACCTCTTAAAGTCAAGGACACAGCCTCGAAGTATATCATCAAGGATTTGAATAGTACGTTCGGACTGCCCGTCAGTCTGAGGATGGTAAGCTGTGCTAAAGGTCAACTTAGTGCCCAAGGCACTCTACAAACTCTGCCACAATCTAGCAATAAAACACAGATCTCTATCTAAGACAATTGACACTGGGACCCCGTGTAACCTCACTATGTCTAGAATATATAAGTCGGCAAGTTGATCTACCGAATCTCTCATGTACATAGGAATGAAGTGCGCTGACTTAGTCAACTGGTCAACTACCACCCAAATGGCATCACTACCCCGTTGAGTCCTCGGAAGACCTACAACGAAGTCCATCGTGACATGATCCCATTTCCAAAGGCTGTAACAAACCCGCTGGCCTCTGATGCTCGGCCTTCACTTGCTGATAAGTAAGGCACTTTGACACAAACACCCGCCACATCCTCTTCATACCCCTCCACCAAAACTGGCGACTCAGATCATGATACATCTTTTTGCCTCCCGGATGCACCGCAAGGCGTGAATGGTGAAACTCTCAAAGTACTTCCTCTCAGCAAGATTCTGGTACAAACAGACGGTCTCGGTACCTCACACTCAGGTCGGGATACACAATCAAACCCGTCTCTACTTTCCTACTAGATATCTTTCCCCAGAGGGATTTTACCTCAAAGTCACCCTTCTGTGCCTCTAATACTTGGTTCACAAGTATAGGTTGTGCAACAACAGAAAACAAGGCTGCAGACTCCACGGACTCGCCCAGATGCAAGTTAAACTCGCCAAGGGCACCCAACATCTCCCATTCTCGGATAGCAATACAAGCTACATCACTAATGGACTTCCTACTTAGGGCATCGACCATAACATTGGCCTTCCCCGGATGATAATGCAACTCGAAGTCATAATCCTCTATGAACTCCATCCACCTTCTCTGTCTCAAATTTAAGTCTTTCTGTGTAAACAGATATTTCAGACTCTTGTGATCTGAGAACACCTCGAACCTCTCACCATAAAGATAGTGCCTCAAAATCTTCAAGGCAAATACCACAGCTTCTAACTCTAGGTCATGAGTAGGGTAATTCCTCTTGTGTGTTTTTAACTGCCGCGAGCCATAGGCTACTACTTTCCCCTCTTGCATCAATACACAACCCAAACCCTCTCGTGAGGCATCACAATACACTGTATAACCCAAACCTCTCTTCGGAATAATAAAGACTGGAGCGGTGGTAAGTCTAACCTTAAGCTCCTGGAATGACTTTTCACAAGTCTCAGTCCAAACAAATTTAACTCCTTTTCGCGTCAATCTAGTCAACGGCGAAGCTAGCCTGGAGAAATCCTTCACAAACCGACGGTAATACCCGGCTAAACCTAGAAAACTATGGATCTCAAAGGCATTCTTAGGCTGTGCCCAATCTTGCACTGCCTCTATCTTGGACGAATCTACAGTCACTCCTTCCTCGGAAACTACATGGCCTAAGAATTTAACCTCTCTTAGCCAGAACTCACACTTCCCTAACTTAGCATGTAGGTTATGGGCTCCAAGCAACTTAAGAACCACTCGCAGGTGTTTCTCGTGCTCCTTCTTAGAAGGTGAATAAATCAAGATGTCGTCGACGAAGACAACCACAAAGCGATCTAAGAACTTTCGAAAAATCTGGCTCATCAAGTCCATAAATACAGCTGGGGCATTGGTGAGCCCAAAAGGCATCACCAAAAATTCGTAATGGCCATACCGCGTACGGAATGCCATCTTTGGAATATCTTCCTCCCTGACTCTCAACTGATGGTAACTCGATCTCAAGTCTATCTTAGAGAAACAACGGGATCCTTTCAACTGATCAAACAGATTGTCTATACAAGGCATAGGGTATTTGTTCTTAACCGTAACCTGGTTCAATTTTCGATAGTCAATGCAAAGTCTCAAAGTCCCATCTTTCTTTTTAGCAAAGAGGGTCGGTGCTCCCCACGGTGAAGTACTAGGGCAAATAAAACCCTTATCTAGCAACTCCTGGAGTTGAATCTTCAACTCACTCAACTCGGCTGAGGCAAAACGATATAGTGCCATGGATATCGGTGCCATGCCAGGCACTAAGTCAATAGAGAACTCAATCTCTCGATGGGGTGGTAAACTAACAAGGTCCTTGGAAAAGACGTCCGAGTACTCACAAACCACTCTGGGCAATTCAGTCCCGGTCTCATCACTCACTACTCATAAGGCTAGCGAGAAGATAACTAAGCTCACTCCGCTATCGCGGATCATACATCGGTGGTCAAACCCTACCAACCCAATCTCCCAAGAAATGAAAACAATCCCCATTTAAGGTACATACAGTAAACCCTCTGATGGTAGCAATCTATAACAACCCGGTATGACGATAACCAGTCTATACCCAAAATTACATCAAACCCAGACATATCCATCAAAACAAAAGAGAAAGGAAGCCGACGATCGGCGACCTCTATATTACAACCCCGACACCCTGTTTCAAAATCAACTCACCCCAACAGGTGATACTACACAAATAAGAGAAGCTAACTATGCCAATTCCAATCCCAAAACAGATGCAAAAACAGAAATATAAAGGAGTGGGATGCACCCGTATCAATTAACACATTAGCAACCGAGTTACAAAACAAAAAGGTACCTCTCACAACAGACGGATTCGGTACAAGATCCTGTGCTGCAACGGCATACACACGCCCTGTAGGTCTCTAATCTACCTGCTCACTTCTCGGAGCATAAGACTGTTGCATAGACTGAGCCAAAGAGGCTCCGTGATTGGCCCTCGAGGCCTGGACTGACTGAGCTGGCTGATAACTCTGTGTCTACCTCAAACCAAATGCACCAGGTGTGCCACCCAACTGTGGGCTAAACCTCTTTAGGTGCCCCACCTGCCCTCATTGATAACAAGTGAGCGGATGGCCTCTACCCTAACTTTGGCCCTGAGAACGAGCTGAAGATGAAGCTGCTCGCTACCCTCCCCCTCTTTGTGGGCAAGCTGGAGACTTGTGGCCCAACTGACCACATTTGAAACAAGTGATGTCTCCCTGACCGCCTCTCCTAGAACCCGAACTCGGTATTGGAAAGGTAGATCTCGAATGTGCTCCCTGGGACTGCTGAGGGTTAGAACCCCTCTGCCTCTTGCTGTCCTCCTGACCATCCTGACTCCTCTTTAGCCCCTCATCCTTTCCTCCTCAACATGTATAATGGTCTCAAGATGGGCTGCAGCCTACACAAGGCGCCCATACTCCCTAATCATGGACCCAGCCACTCGAAACATGAGTCTAATCCTCAATTTCTTCTCAAACTCCAAACACCTATGCTTCTCAGTTGCCACTAACTCTGGTGCAAATCTTGACAAACTGGTAAAAGCAACCTCAAACTCTGCCACAGGTGTATTCAGTTGCTTGAGTTGACAGAACTGATTCCTCAACTTCTCCCTTACAGTGGGAGGCAAAAACTTCTCATGGAAGGCATCAATGAAAGCCTCCCAAGTCCCCCCAATACGGCCCCGAAAAACTTCCACCACTGACCCGCGTCTCCTTTTAACTGGAAAGACGGCAAGGTCACCTGTAAACCTCCGTCTTTGATGCCAAGCATCTCAAATGTCTTCGTCATCTGGTCCAACCACTCATCAGTCTTCAGTGGCTCTTTTGGATCACCCAAAACTCGTCCGGATTCGACTGGAAAAACTCCCTCTTTAGAAAAACAGACCTTGCCTCAGCTACATGGGCCTGGACTTGATTCTTAGCCCTGAGAATATCCATGGATTCCCTCAATGCTCCTGCCATCTCGTAGGCTAAGGCGCCCATGGCCTGTTGACCTACTGGCTCGGCCACATTGGCCTGACCAACTCCTTCATCCTGTTTGGAATTTCGTCTGGTATAGGCATCTCCACCTCTAGGCCTACTACGGCCTACCACCCTGGCCTCCCTCCTACCACGTTTACCTACTAACATCCTACTATAAAGGTAATAAAGACATTAGCACATTCACAAATGTGCCGAAGCTATTTCACTCGCGTCCTATAGTGATCCCGGTCTTTCCCCTTTGTGGTATTGTACCCGGACTTAGGTTCCGTGGAGCTTGTTGTCGTATATATCTTGTTGTCATCCTTTAATTCCTTATTTTGAGTTATAGGATGTGTTGGGCAGGTTTGTTACAGGTTGGTCGTGTTTAGAAACCAAAAGTTGATGCCCAGATTTTGGCCTTCACGCTCGAGCGGGGATTTTGACGCTCGAGCGGGCCCTTCGTTGTTGCTACTCCGCTCGAGCGGGCGTTTTGACGCCCGAGCGTGAATATTCATCTCCCAGTATTTTCTCTGTAGGTCATCGGACGCTCGAGCGGGCCCCTTTGATTTCGTTCCTCCGCTCGATCGAGGAGAGTGACGCTCGAGCGGGGACCTTGGTTTGCAGAACTTCTGCAAGTGTGCAATCGACGCTCGAGCGGCACCTTTCATGCTCGAGCGTGAGTCTGTGTCTGACGCTCGAGCGGGAAATCCCATGCTCGAGCGGGGCAACTTTTATATCAGTCCGAAAAGTGACTTTTTGGATCACTTTTTGATTTCCTTTCTCTCTCCTACTTTTTCAAAACCTCCATTGGAGAGCTTCTCTCTCTAAAACTTTACCTTCTCTCTAAGAAATCATCTAGCCCTAGTGATCTCCCACCTTTGGGCCTTTGTAAAAAGTGTTGATCTTGGTGTGGGCTTCCTATCAATCTGAAAATCTTGGGATTTGGAGCACTTCGAATTTCTTTATCTTCTTCCTTTGAGCTCCGAATTTGAGGTAGGGATAACTACTCACTTCTATGGTCTTTAACATAAACTATTGGTCATTTTGATGTAATGTTGAAGTTGGGTAATTTTGGGTGTAGGGCTTCAAAATGAAAAGAGGGGTTTTGTTTATTTGACTCATACATATGTGTTTTGGGTCTAAAATGGAATTCATTAATGTTGTTGATAACATTTGGACCTTTGGGTCGATATTGAGGAAAAATGGAAAAAATACCATGTTTGGGTACATTTGGGTCATTAGTGTAATTAATGACATCTATTATGGGAATATGAAATTGAGTTGGAAATAATGTAATTGGTTCATTATGAGATGGAATGGTGGAGTTGGAATTATTAATCACTCACCTTGGAAACTGTTAATAATCTATCTATTGGATGAAATTATTATCTATTTAGAAATAATTGCTTTGGGCTATCGGTGGAGGATAGTCTTGATTGTTGTAGACAATGCATGATGATTAGGCGGACTAAAACTAATCACTTGAATATGCCATCGAATATGGCGATTGGTAAAATACATCAAGTTTATGTATTGATTGATTATGTATATGATATGTGTTTATATATACATTGTGTTGTGTGTGAGGAGATAGGAGATGTACTCTACGGTTTAGGAAAAGATAGGGGATGGACTCCTAAACCGGATTTTGTTTGGGAGGAGATACGGGATGGACTCCATGGACACAGCAATATGTGTATCTGTTGAAGTATTGATACATCAAATCTGTGTATCATTTATGAAGTATGGAAGCATTCATGTGATATTGATACAACAAATATGTGTATCTTTTGTGAATTGTGGAAGTGTTTAATATGAGTTGTTATCTCATCTGAAATGAAAGTATTGTTGATATGAGATGTAATCTCATTTAAAGTATATGGCCAGGTTCTGAGCCAGGGTTATGAATTGAGAAATTGGATAAGAAATGGAAAATGGAATGAAACATGGACACTTTTGTCATGTAATTGAAATGGATTATGAATTGATTTCTGTGAGTTAAACATTTATCAAATGCTAATGTTTTAGTTATTGCTCATATTATGTTTAGCATATCTCTACTGGGCGTTGGCTCACCCTATATGAGACATCATTTTCAGGTTCAGGTATTATGCCGCCTCCGAGATCTTAGCCTGGATGGCTGTGGGAGTTGATGTGACGCCCTGACAATAAACCCATAATTCATCCAACAATAGCATGCTTAGACATAAGAGAATAAAGCATAAATGTATTCCATCAGAGTAATCTTTACAAAAAGTGTATTACATGTTGACATCAAAAGTAAATGCCCTAAAGGCTTATAACTTTCTAAGTCAACACTTGGTTACAAAAAAGAGAGTGCTAGCTCTATACAAAGAAAGCCCTTGGCTTGATATACATGTAATACAACCAAAAACACAAAACAGTCCAACAGTCCCAAGCCTCCCAAGCTATGTCCTTGGAGGTGGCATGCTACCTGTACCTGAAAATGATGTCCCATATAGGGTGAGCCACAGCCCAGTAGAAATACACTAAACTAACTATAAACAATGACTAAAATAATAGCATTCGATAGATGGTCCACACTTATATTCCAACTTATACCGTTTTACAGTTTCATGACAATCATGCCCATGTTACATTTCACTTTCCGTTTCTTATCCAATTCTCAATTCATAACTATGGCTCAGAACCTGGCCAAACAACTTATGTGGGATAGTAACTCATATTAAACATTTCCCATTTCACAATAGATAAGCATACTAGCTATATCAACACTTCGATAGATAAGCATATGAGCTCTATCAACACGTCAACAGATAAGCATATGAGCTGTATCAACACTTCAACGGATAAGCATATGAGCTGTATCACCGGAGTCCATCCCCTATCTTCTCCCAAACAACAACTGGTTTAGAGGTCCATCCTCTATCTTCCCCTAAACCGTGGAGTACATCCCCTATCTTCTCCCATACAACACAATGTATATAAACACGGATCATACACATCATCAATCAACTGTCATACTCGATGACCCATCCAATTGATTAGTTTTAGTTTGCCTGATCATCATGCATTGTCTACAACAATCACGGCTATCCTCCACCGATAGCCCAAAACAGTTATTTCTAAACAGGAAATAAATGCACCAAATGGGTAAAATATCAACATTATGCCTAGGTGAGCGATAAATTAATCCAACTACACCTTTTAATCCCATACCTTTCCAATTCCAATATTCTCAATTCAATTTCTCATATCCCGAAATTAATTATACAAATTAATTTACCAACAAATTTGGGCATTTTCCCATAATTCTCACAACAACCCTAAGGTTACATTTTCATCAATGATTTAACATTAATTCCTTTTCTCAACGTATTACATACATTTGGATTTATAAATTTGAAAACCCCTCTTTTGAAAATTACACAATGACCCCAAACTTTCTCAAAATTACCCAACAAACCCCAACATATCGAAATACTAAAATTTAAAGACAAAGCTCATAAGATGGAGTAGGATATCCCTACCTCGAAGTTAGAGCTCAAACGGAGAAGGGACCAAAACCAAAGTGCTCCAAACTCCAAACTCTCCGGATCAAAACGAAGCCCTTGACGATCAACACAACTTTTACAAAGGCCAAAGGAAAGGGAAACACTCTAACTAGATCAAACCTTAGAGAGAAGGGAGTTTCTAGAGAGAGAGGCTCTCAAAATATCTTTTTAGAAAGTAAGAGAGAGAGAGAGTGAATGTAAAAAGTGATTCAAAAAATGCCTAACTGCCTTCTGATATATGATAGGTCCGCTCGAGCGGAAAACACAACGCTCAAGCGTCAATAACAAAAAACATGGTCCGCTCGAGCTCAAGAAGGCCAGCTCGAGCGCCAACACATAAAGATAAAGCACATCCGCTCGAGCGTGAAAAACGAGTCCGTTAGAGCGCAAATCTCCCCCTCCCAAAACTTTTACCAAAAATGTACTGTACGCTCGAGTGCCAACAAGCCCGCTTGAGCACGACTAGCTCGAGCGCAAAGAAGTCCGCTCGAGCGTGAATAACACACCTGCAGAAGTTTTGCAGAGCACAAAATACTGGGAGTGCGCAATCTCCGCTCGAGCGCTAGACGACCCACTCGAGCGGAAAGACCAAAAACCTGGCAACAAGATTTTAGACCAAGGTTCAACCCACCTGCTCGAAACATGCCCAACACATCCTAAAACTTAGACAAATGGAATTAAAGGGTGACAACAAGATAGATACAACCACCAACTCCACGGAATCGAGTCCGGAACACAACTGAACAGTAAAGGGACAACCGAGATCGCTATAGTTGAAGACTCTTTTGTTTATTTTTGTTGTATTACATGTACATCAAGCCAAGGGCTTATTTTATGTAGAGTTAGTACTCTCCTTTTGTAACCAAGTGTTGACTTGGAAAGTTGTAAACCCGTAGGGCATTTACTTTTGTTGTCAACATGTAATACATTTGTAAGAATTACTTTGATGAAAAGTAATTATGCTTTATTCCCTTATGTCTAAGCATGTCAATATTGTATGTCATGTGGGTTTATTTTGAGGGTGTTACGCGTCCTAATACAATGGACAACAATAATTCACCCCACGTAAGCATATAATCACATAAGCACTTACGAATTTCATTCCCGGATAATGACCGTCCCAAGGCGTCGCTAGAGTTCCAGTTAGAAACGACAGTGATCAAGTGCCTTTCCAACAGGACTCCTAGAAACCCATAGACCCAATCAATATCCTAGAAACGAAATTTCATACCCATATAGTCAGGTAAACATGTTATCATGTAAGCACATAACATTACACTTCAGTCTCTAACAAGCGAGACAAACCCATTGTGGTACTAACCACTTTCTACGTACCCAAAGTATTCAAACCCGGTACGCTCTGATACCAAGTTGTATTTTGAATGCTGATATGGGTTTTTCTAGTCTGAGGTAATAAAATCAAGTGCTAGAGAAAAGGTGGATATGAAGTGTAATTTTCTAGTCTGAGGTAATACAATCTTAATTTTATTGACATTTCCATTTCAACTTTCATTTCCGTCACCAATACATTTCCATTTTAACTTTGTGGGGATATGGGTTGGAAATACTCTTCGGATCCTGGGAGACGCTGATGATCCTCTGGCAGTCACCTGCAAAGACACAAGTACTCCGGTCGGGGGTGCCGGAATTAGCACTCCGACGGACAAGTCAGTCTTCCTCAAGAAAGCTTGTTTACTAAGTTATTAGAAGTGATTTTTTTACATACCTCTCCACAGGTCCGAAGCTCTTGTATTTATATCCATTATTTTTTTTTGGGCCTCAGGGCCAGAGTCTACTTTCCTATTTAATATTCCTCTTTTTGTCCTGGCATGCCTTTTTAGTTATATTCGGCCTTACATTCGTAGTCGGCATCTCAGCTGAGCCAAATGGAGCCGTCCGATTCCTGGCTCCCCGGGTATATCAGATTTCGTCTCCCTGTGAATTCGGCTCCCACAATTGCCCCCCAAGCATTCTCTTAATGACAGTTGGGTGAAGTGCTTGGTTCCAATTTTCAAAGTCTCTGAATCGAAGTTCGGGGATCAGACTTATCATGCGGAAGTTCAATCACTCCGCCTTCAATCATTGCCTCGACTCCCCGACCCTTTGTACACGCCTATTTATTATGATTTTAAAATCTGATGTCCTTTCGAATTCATATTCTATGACGCTGATTGCTGGGTCGCTCTTCGAATCGTTCTTGCAATTCTTCCGTATGTGATACTTTCTTCATTTCTGTAAGTTTTCTCCCCCCTTGTTCTGAAGCTTTTCCTATTTTGTTTATTCCGTCGCGTTTTTTGTAGACAGTAGGTTATGGCGAAACATTTGAAAGACCTACTTTCGTCGGACCGAATTGTTGGCTTTAGGCGCCATTTTTCTGTTCCTGACGATGTCCATTTGTCGTTTGTGGCGGACGGCACTCTTGACATGGAGATGGAAGACGAAACCACGATTGTTTTTCCCCTCTTGTCAATCGCAGAGGGTGGCGTCCGCTTCCCCCTTCACCCGTTTTTGAGGGCTGTTCTTCGCCATTGGGATTTGATCCCCTCCCAATCCAATGTGAATTTCTTTAGAATTATAATGGGGGTCGTGGCGCTGAACCGCTGCCTTGGGATTAACCTTGGCATCCCTGCCATTCGGCATTGTTATGCCTTGGCCAAGTCCTCTGGTCGGCACGGGCGTTATTTCCTCAGAGCCAAGGATACAGATCATCAGTTGGTCACTATGCTTTCCAGTTCTGGGAAACGAGTTGATGATGTTATGGTCGTCATTCGTGGCAACTGGGAGTTCAACGAAGGGGAGGACCGTGTTGATCCTGTTCCTAGACGTAGGGGCGAACCAGGTCGCCGAATGCTTTCTTGCTTGTGCTGTGTGCTCATATCTGCCATACCGTTTTCTTGAGTCTTATGGCTTGTCTTTTGCAGGGAGCAATTTAAAGAAGATACGAGCTTCAACTGACGACGCCGTTCTTTCGGATATTAGGGTTGCTCTTAGTTATTTCGGCCGTCGTAGTCTTCACAAACAGGGAAGAGCGGCTCACGTTCTGCTTTGCTACGAGCCTACGTATACGACCTTTTCGGCTGCGGAAAACATACCGATTCCGGAGGGGGAAGATTTTCTTGTTGCTCGTATTTTTTCTGACTTCAAAAATTTGAGACGAATAGGTCTTGAAGGGTCCGATTCGGATAATACTGAAATATCCCATTCTGCCGAATCAGATCAGTCCGAGGCCGAATCGGAAGAGGTATCGGATTCTGCCGACCCTCCCTCCACATCGGGGCGGGGGAACCTTTCTGTTGGCGACGCTCTTCAACGCGCAGACAGCCTTCTCCTCTCGGAATCTACTGACATGGCCGGGTTAAGCCTGACAAAGCTCGCAAAGAAGGCGAATGCGGAAAGATTAGCTGCACGGCGCCGAGCGGAGGGTCATCCGATCGAAACGCCCACCAGTACAACTCAACATTCCCTCCTAATTACCAAATCGACGTCTTTAGAAATTGTTGAGGGGACGGCAGCAGATGAGAATGCCGAATCCGCATTGGTTGGGAAAGCCGTTCAGGACGTTGATGGAAAGACGGAGAAACGCGATAGGGATCATGAGGCCGGCTCGAAAGACCTCGGCGGCAAACGTCCTCGAATAGGGGAATCGAGCGAGGTTGTGCCCTTTGTGATTCGGCCAATGGTAAGGAGCACGCCGGTTCCTTCGGATGCTTCTGCACGTAAAGACCCAGAGGTTGCGTTTGGCGTGGCAACGTCTCTATCGTTGCCGTCTGATATGGAGGCTTTCCAGTTGGAATCGGATTTGAATGCGACAATGTTAGCGCACAGTCGGCCCTTTTGGTGTGTATTTTGACTTTTCCTTGGCCCAAAAATTGTGCGCGTTGTGTTTTCTGACTTTTTCTTTTGCAGACCGTTGGTTGGATAGCCGATGTGGGCCGCCGTCATCTCGACGCCATCAGGCAGATTAGTTATTTACGAAAGCAAGTTGAGGACCAGAGGAAGAGGGCCGAGGACGAATTTTTAAGGGCGAAGCAGGAGGCTTCTCGGGCAGAGGACGAGGTAGAGAGAGCTCGTCATGCGGATAAGTTGAGAGCGGAATCCGAGAAGAAGGCCGACGATATGGAAGCTGCACTTGGCTTGTCCCAAAAGGCGGTTGCCAGGTTGGAGGCTGAGTTGGCTGAAACGAAAGCGGCAAAGGAGATTGACGATTCCAAAAGGTTCGAAGCCGGGAAAGAGGCTGGACTCGCCGAGTATGTGGACCAGGTCTCTATGTTTGAGAATCGGGGCTTCAAGCATGGTTGGGAGAAAGCCCTTGCTGCAGCTGGAGTTTCGCTAAGTATGCCTATACCATATGAGCAAGTAGACATCGATCCGTTGGAGACTGATTCCGAGGATTGATCTTTACGATACACAATTGTTATGATTTCGAGAAAGTACTGTTTCCGTTTGCTTTTGTTATTTTTGTTATTTTGGATTTGTTTTCTGCGTTTTTCAGGCGGGTTGATATTATAACAGTTATGATACAGAAATGGACGTCGATACTTTTTGCAATTATAAAATGTTATGAAAACTGCTCGATGTGCTGATGTTTCTGTAGTTTTATGGTGATACTGTTTTGATAAATAAAGCGAGGCGACTAGATTAATAAATCTGCCTTGCCTTGGCCTGGGCGTGAGCGTGAAGAGCCTAATTGGTTCGTGCTCGTGGGCTGGCCTAGGCACTCTGAAGAGATGGCCGATAATCGTGACACCACGAAGGGCGCTCCGAATCCGGAGACTTATTCGGCCCTAAGGGATCATGCCCCAAAGGGGGCTCCGAATCCGGAGACTTTGTTTTGGCCAATCGTGACATCCACGAAGGGCGCTCCGAATCCGGAGACTTATTCGGCCCTAAGGGATCATGTCCCAAAGGGGGCTCCGAATCCGGAGACTTTGTTTTGGCCAATCGTGACATCCACAAAGGGCGCTCCGAATCCGGAGACTTATTCGGCCCTAAGGGATCATGTCCCAAAGGGGGCTCCGAATCCGGAGACTTTGTTTTGGCCAATCGTGACATCCACGAAGGGCGCTCCGAATCCGGAGACTGAGACTTATTCGGCCCTAAGGGATCATGTCCCAAAGGGGGCTCCGAATCCGGAGACTTTGTTTTCGCCAATCGTGACACCCACGAAGGGCGCTCCGAATCCGGAGACTTATTCGGCCCTAAGGGATCATGTCCCAAAGGGGGCTCCGAATCCGGAGACTTTGTTTTGGCCAATCGTGACATCCACGAAGGGTGCTCCGAATCCGGAGACTTATTCGGCCCTAAGGGATCATGTCCCAAAGGGGGCTCCGAATCCGGAGACTTTGTTTTGGCCAATCGTGACATCCACGAAGGGCGCTCCGAATCCGGAGACTTATTCGGCCCTAAGGGATCATTCCCCAAAGGGGGCTCCGAATCCGGAGACTTTGTTTTGGCCAATCGTGACATCCACGAAGGGCGCTCCGAATCCGGAGACTTATTCGGCCCTAAGGGATCATGTCCCAAAGGGGGCTCCGAATCCGGAGACTTTGTTTTCGCCAATCGTGACATCCACGAAGGGCGCTCCGAATCCGGAGACTTATTCGGCCCTAAGGGATCATGTCCCAAAGGGGGCTCCGAATCCGGAGACTTTGTTTTCGCCAATCGTGACATCCACGAAGGGCGCTCCGAATCCGGAGACTTATTCGGCCCTAAGGGATCATGTCCCAAAGGGGGCTCCGAATCCGGAGACTTATTCGGCCCTAAGGGATCATGTCCCAAAGGGGGCTCCGAATCCGGAGACTTTGTTTTCGCCAATCGTGACACCCACGAAGGGCGCTCCGAATCCGGAGACTTATTCGGCCCTAAGGGATCATGTCCCAAAGGGGGCTCCGAATCCGGAGACTTTGTTTTGGCCAATCGTGACATCCACGAAGGGCGCTCCGAATCCGGAGACTTATTCGGCCCTAAGGGATCATTCCCCAAAGGGGGCTCCGAATCCGGAGACTTTGTTTTGGCAATCGTGACATCCACGAAGGGCGCTCCGAATCCGGAGACTTATTCGGCCCTAAGGGATCATGTCCCAAAGGGGGCTCCGAATCCGGAGACTTTGTTTTCGCCAATCGTGACATCCACGAAGGGCGCTCCGAATCCGGAGACTTATTCGGCCCTAAGGGATCATGTCCAAAGGGGGCTCCGAATCCGGAGACTTTGTTTTGGCCAATCGTGACATCCACGAAGGGCGCTCCGAATCCGGAGACTTATTCGGCCCTAAGGGATCATGTCCCAAAGGGGGCTCCGAATCCGGAGACTTTGTTTTGGCCAATCGTGACATCCACGAAGGGCGCTCCGAATCCGGAGACTTATTCGGCCCTAAGGGATCATGTCCCAAAGGGGGCTCGAATCCGAGAGAGACTTTGTTTTGGCCAATCGTGACATCCACGAAGGGCGCTCCGAATCCGGAGACTTATTCGGCCCTAAGGGATCATGTCCCAAAGGGGGCTCCGAATCCGGAGACTTATTCGGCCCTAAGGGATCATTCCCCAAAGGGGGCTCCGAATCCGGAGACTTTGTTTTGGCCAATCGTGACATCCACGAAGGGCGCTCCGAATCCGGAGACTTATTCGGCCCTAAGGGATCATGTCCCAAAACGGGGCTCCGAATCGAGGAGAGACTTGTTTTCGCCAATCGTGACATCCACGAAGGCGCGCTCCGAATCCGAAGACTTATTCGGCCCTAAGGGATCATGTCCCAAAGGGGGCTCCGAATCGGAGACTTTGTTTTCGCCAATCGTGACATCCACGAAGGGCGCTCCGAATCCGGAGACTTATTCGGCCCTAAGGGATCATGTCCCAAAGGGGGCTCCGAATCCGGAGACTTTGTTTTGGCCAATCGTGACATCCCAGAAGGGCGCTCCGAATCCGGAGAC
>JAPPVO010008221.1:0-20286 GCA_030407325.1 Camellia japonica | reverse complement strand
CATTTATATTAAGTTGTGCAATTCGACCTCGGCCATCATGCATCGAGATGTGTGATTGGTGGCACGAGGATCGAGGCATGCATATATTTGTGAAAATACATTGCTATGCCCCTTTCCTTCTCTCGTCTGCAGCATTTCAAGAATCAGCAGTCTTCCGAGGCTTGGCGCGCGCTTTTCAAGAATCATTGCAAAACAGAGGCTAATTGGGACAATCGCCGTGGATTTCCGCGCAAAGCAGCCCAAACATGCATCATTCCATCATCCGGAGCAGAATCAAGGCAGTCCCTGGCTTGCATGCCAGTTTTATTTTTTCTTAGTTAATTTGTTAATTAATTAGGGATTTGTATATTATTTGGACTGTATATTTTGGATGTATTATTCTTTCATTTTGGGACTGTATTATTTATTTGGACCCTCTGCGCGAGGGCATAGTTGTAATAAGTATGGGTGAGTGTGATGTATGTCTTCCAACCCCACGTCTTTCTTCCCTTTTATTTACCCGCTTATGATGGTTAGATTAGGGCACATTTCGATTAGCATACAGTATGGCAACATGTTTGCATCATTTATCTGTTTTGCACGCACCGGGCTCGGCGCATCATACAAATTGCATTTGTATTTCAATTCCAAATTGAATACGTGTTAGTTGTAGCATTCCATATGCCATGTTTAGAATAGCCGAGCCTGCTATAGTTGCATCTTTGCATGTGTTGCATTAGGCATTTCTGTATATTTAGGATCATGCATGATTTCTAATGAGCTTTTGTTTTGGCTTGGAGTACTCGGTGAGTTTTATGCTTTAGCATCCTTGCATGCGTGTGAGTGACTGCCATGAATAGCATGCTTACCACGAGGCTAACTGCTTATGTGATATAACTGCCTTGAATGCCTGTGGGTGGAGGTTGGGTTACTTGAATTGGGACAATTCATCAAATGTTTGTTTTAAGCCCACTAGATAGTGGCAAAATCATGTTTTCTAAAGCCCACCCGAGGGTGGCAAATCCACGTCTTAGCCTACCTGCGGGTAGCACCATCAAACCATTTTCAAACAAACAAACATGAAATGTTTTGTTCCAAATCAGGCGACTCAGTCTATACTTGTATGCTGTGCGCATCACATAGTAACCTAGGCTAATAAACGGAATAAGAACATACAATGTTTTCAAAAACAGATATCATGGTTAGTAGAGGCCGGTCTTTGACCGGGCGAGCGGGGGTGCTCACGAAGTGACCTTCCCCAATCGTACCCAAGTTCCCGAGCCGAGGTAACTTTGGTGATGAGGGACACGTGGCCTTAGGCAAACGAGTCAGGGTTTCCTAAATTTCCCATTAAAAAACATTTAGGTGGCGACTCTGTATCTGGCAAAGCAGTCCATGTTTGGCACTTCTTTTCAAAACAAATCTGTTTTAAAATCGATTTGCCGGATTTGGACTCTTTGGTTCAAGATTAAGAACCATGACATTTGAGTCCTTGAACTGTAGTGACCCCAATATGAACGGAACGGGACTTAACCCTCCCGGGGCGTTCGGAGACGTCTACAGTTTCTGGCGACTCTGCTGGGGATTTAGAGAACTTGACTCGAACTCATGATATCTGGTTTTGACTGCACTTGTGTGTTTCTTTGCATTGCATTTGCATTGGTGCACCTAGGACACCGTGTTTGCCATATGCCAGTCCCGAACGATTTGCCGGAAGCTTATCTTATCAAGGCATGACCATAAGGCTGATCGGCTGTGGGCTCTGACAGCATGGGAACACAAACCCCGGTTTTACCGGGGCACCCTTTTTGACCATTCGACCTAGTGCATATCGAAATCCGTAGTGACCATTCCAAACTAGGACAGGTTGTTTGAAACCGCTGCGTGCGTAGTGAAACCCTAGCTCCTAACGAAATAGGACAGGGAAACCCTACCCCAACATAGGGGTGTTTTGGCTCTCACTTGCTTGTTATGTGCTTTTAGAGTGCGTCTCTACAGGAATGCATGTATCAGTTTGCAAGTTTGGGCATCAGGCCTGCGGGCACTAGTTCAATATTTTGGGGTTCAGTTTTACCCGAGGGTATCAGATTTGAGGCAGAATTTTGGGGGCAGAATTCAGTAGATGGCACAGTCATCCTGTTATGCTCATATCTGTTTTGGTGAAATCAGGCTGAGATGCTCTCTATTTTCTCTTTTGCTAGGGTAGTCCTGGAACCGTAGCTTCAGAAGGCTCCGATATCCCCCGGGTACATTGGACTAGTGCTGATAGACTTTGTTAGGTCAGAAATTCAATTCAAGGGCAACCAGTGTTCTTTCGCTGAGGCAAGGCAAAGAAAGGCTAGTCAGGGCTCACCGGTTCATCTGATCCGTCAGTCACCAGTCACATCACCTTTGTTCGGACTCAGCAGACCGTGATGTCACAGGGTTCGGAAGAATTTGTGGCCGTGGTAGCAACGTTAAATCAGGGAACTGCCATGCAGGCTGAGACCAGTATTGAAACGCAGCGCCCATCTGGGGCATCTGCCTCACATCCAGCTTTGGGACCTCAGCCGAACTTTGACCTGATTCAGCCAACTGAAGATTTGCAGGGTCCAGATCCTCGAGAAGGGCTGGCTCAAACCCAAGTTTTCAGACCCCTGGTGCAGCCTAATGAGAGGCGTTATCCCCTTGATGCTAATGACCTCGATCTGACCGCAGTGAAAATTGCGAACCTTGAAAAGCAATTCAAAAAGGCACAGGGCCTTAACTCCATTCCCGACATTGAGGATGGGCACACCGAGTCTGCTATCCGGCTCCCAGACAGATTCAAAATGCCACATATTGACCGTTTCGACGGGTCTGGGATCCAATGGTACATATCCGACTTTTCTTGGATGTCCTAAAGCCGATGGGTCTGACTAAGCCACAGAAACTCTCTCTGTATGGAAGAACTCTGTCCGGTGTAGCAGCCACTTGGTACGCTAAGTTGGAGGACAAAGTGAAGCAAAACTGGGAAGAATTGGCTGAGGCCTTTGTCGATCAGTATTCCTACAATACCCAAGTTGAAATGACCATCCAAGAGCTTGAAGCAACCCGCCAAAACCCAAAAGAGCCTTTTGTGAAATTTGTTGCGAGGTGGAGAGCAAAGGCAGCACAAATGACAGATCGCCGCCCTTCTGAGAGGGATCAAGTACAGATGATGGTGCGAAACCTCGAGCATGATATGTTGCAAAAGTTGATAGTGGCTCCGCTATTCACTTTCAAACGTTTGCATGAACTGGGGGTTCAGGTCGAGAATGCGTTCAACAGCGGGATCATTCCCAGAACAAGTGAACCGACAAGGAGGGCGATTGCAGGGAGTACCAATGCCGGAAGTAGCACTATTCCCGAACCCACTGAAATCAACACAGTCACCACAGCCAACCCTTTTGCCAAACCAAGCCTACAAACAACCAGCCTAGACCGAGCCCAGGGCAGAACTTTCACCCCTCTCCATATGAGCCTGACTAGCGCACTAAAAGTCCTGATGGAAAGAGGGCATCTCAAACCCCTCGATCCTCAACCTCTTCCCGACCCACTCCCAGCCAGACATAACCCCGTCAAGTACTGTATGTACCATCAGCAGCGCGGTCATGGCACTGACCGTTGCTACCGCCTTCGTCATGAGGTCCAAAATCTCATCGACAACCGGACGATAGCTCCACCTTCAGACCCCAATGACCAAACATCTCCTGTCTACCTCAATCTCATCCATATACTACCATCCACCTATGACCCCAGTCTATACATCACCCCGGCCCATCTGCCCAAACCTGAGGTGTTTATCCCAGAAAGTATGGACTTATGTATGATGGGTGCACCTGAACCTCAATCATCTTAAACCCGTGAACCCACTACTTCTGAGCTGAAGAATGATCGAAGATCTTCAGAGAACTGTGACCGATCTGGCCTCCGGAACATTGGCTCCATCGTCGACCACACCACATACTGGGAATTTCGTGTCAAAAGGCCCCCTAGTCTTGGGACGGGCTACATTTGAGGAATGCCAATCCCTTGGCAAAGTGGAGGCGAGTGAAAGAAAAGGCAGGGGCGGGCATGGATCCCCATGAACATCTTATGTTTGCTGTTGAGGCTTTGAAAGCCGAGGGACTGAACAAAGAGCGAGTCCTCGCAGTTGTTGCAAAAGCTGTGGATGACACTTTCGCTACTCAAGTTGGGGGCAGTCTGAATCAAAGGAAAAACCGGGAGAAGGGCCGTTATACACCAGAGGCAATCCTGTTAGCTCTAACCCTCCACTCGGAAGAGATCAGCAAGCCAGGCCAGCACCTGCCAATCCCTTTCTAGTGCGTCCAGCAAAAATCCACAAACCCAGAAGTACCAACCCCGAGGTCGGAGGGTCTTCCATGCCCTCTATATGCCTTTGTCCAAAGCTCTCCAAATCCTTGTTGGACAAGGCCATCTCAAACCCCTTGAGCCTCGACCTCTCCCGAACCCTCTTCTGGCTACGCATGATGCTACCCAGTACTGCGCATACCATCAGCAAACTGGCCATACTACCAACGACTGCTTCCGTCTTCGCCATGAAGTAAGGATTTATTTGACAACGGGGTCATCCTCCCGCCGAGCTCAGCAAAGTCTATCGGCACTGGGTCAGTGAACTTGGGGGATAATGTTATGTGAACGGGGGATGAACCACCTGCGGCGGGCGCTCGATTAACTCTCCAGACGTGGGAATGGCACGCACTGTTCTGAGCAATGTGCAAATACCAGTTTTTGTGCTTTCTGACTTGGGTGTTGGGTCTGTTTTGTTGATTTGTTTTGAGTCTGTCTTTTTGTTTTGAGTCAGTCTCTTTTGGGTCCGTCTTGATGTATCGAGTCAGTCCTGTTGTATAGGAGTCGGGTGATTCCGGGGGTGTTACCTCGGGGGTGGTCTCGCGTCACCATTTTGTTTTGTGTTTATCTTTTCGTTTCGTTTTGAGTCTGTTTCTGCCAGGGAGCCAGTTGTGCCAACAGATTTTAAATGAAACAGCAGTGATTTTCACGCCCTCGCTGCATTTGCTTCTGCGTTGCTAGTTGTGCCGGATTTGAATGAAATGGCAGTGCATTCCACCTGCTCTCTTGTGCCTTGAAGTCATTGTAATGACCTGAGTTTTTCCAAACTTTTGAACACTGCGGTAAAAACAAAGAGGGAGGAATTTCTCGGGATTTGCAAAACTTTGATCAAACTGAGAGAAAGAGAGGTATGCTAAGCCCTTAATGATTGAAATCATGCTTGTTGGAGTGAGTACTGAGAAGGACCCTGGCTTGATCCAGACTGGTTTCACACTATCTTCAGCGCGAGCGATTTGTCGCTTTCTTAAAAATTTTCAAAAACAAAATGTTTTGCGCAGTCCTGCGAAGACCTGTGTGGAGTCGCTCTTGAGATTGTGCAGCCTAGGATCGCTCTCAGCCTCGAGACTCAACCCCTTTTGCTTCCAAACCTTGAACTTGAATTCAGAAGGTTCAACGGTCAACTACGATGTGAGGCCTGTGTGGTCAGATTTTGAAGCAGCCCTCGAACAAGAGGCACCCAAGTCAGATCAAGAAGATCAGACCTCATCAGAAGAAGCTTGCGAAGCTAAATCAGAAGCACCCTTCGAACTAGGGGCAAAAATGTCCGATATGCTCGAATAGCCGAAGATGGATCCTTCTGCGAATCAATACAGCAGTCATTTTCCAGGATTCAGATGACTTCAGGATCTCAAAACCATTTGGCATGGACCAGCTATACTTTTACCCTTTGAGAGGCTCGCTGGGCCGAAAACCCGGAAGGGCGACCCAGGCAAAAGTTAGAGCAAGAAAAAAAATATAATACAAAAAAAAAAGAGAAAAATACAAAAAAAAAAAAGAGAAAAAGAAAAAAAAAGATGAAAAAAAAGAAGAAAAGAAAGAAATGAAAAAGAAAAGAAAAAACAAGCTCGCAATTTTGAAAACCTACAACAGGCGCCTTGGCAAAAGTTAGAGCATAAAAAGGAGAGGTTAAATACCCGAGTGTACCTTAACCCCGAACTACGTAAGGCTTGATTCCCATGTTTGGGATACTAGGCAACTTCATTCTGAAGTCCAGCCGTAAAACACACTTCAAATTCGATTGTGTCCATGCGATGGTTCTGGTCATCTTTGTCTTCTCTGTATCTGAGTCTGGTTGTGTTCATCGCTCCGAGGACTGACTACAATCCGCTGCGGCATCATCCAACAAGGGGCAACTTTCCGTTGCCATTCAATGCGCCGCGGTGTCGTTCAAAAGGGCAACTTTCCGTTGCCATGCAGCTCTCTTCAAGCAAGGGGCAATTTTCTTCGGATTTGAGGTTGTGCATCTCGAGAGTGGGTTCTATGCTCGTTGAGCAGTGGCCGATTACAAAAACAGTTTTTGAGAATTTTTAATGAGGTTGACTGATTTTCTCTCAAAAACTATTCCATTTTTTTTTTCAAAACTGGACCCTTTTCCTGGACCTAAAAAAGGAAAATTTTCAGTGCTCATAACCTAACTTGCATGATTTTGAATCAGAAAATTGAACAAGCGCGTTAATCTAACTCTCATTTTGGTTAAAATTGTTTTAGTAGAAAAATCAAAACAAAAATGGTCAAAATAATGAACTAGGGGCACAGTTGAGTCAGGTGTTCTGTCTTTTCCCCCTTTGTCAAAATACTTGCTAAAAAGGGCACTCTACTTGCCGGAAAGGGCACCGTATTCGCCAGAAAAGGGGACAACAAAGGGCTGAAAGCTCTCTCACCCTCTAAGCAATGAGGTATCAAGCCAAGTGCGAAGCACGAACTGGAATGGGGCAAGATATCCACTCCATCATCTGGACAGATCTTATCACGTCCAAACTCCCCAGCAAAGCATCATCAACCGATGTTAGCTGCAGATTTGCTACACACTCAGTTGTAGCGCAACCCTTCTATGGGAGGAACTCACTAACTGCGTGCAGAAGAAGAGAATCTAGCAGCATGCTAGGGGCAAGAGCCCGCAACTCCCTGTCTATCCATCAACCACCCAGGGGAGGGATGAAAAATGAGGGATTGAAGAATAGAGAGGTGTGCGTTGAGAGAAAAAGCGAGAAAAGGGTTTTGAGAGAAAAACCAAGCTTGAGGGCCGAGTGATGTGAGAGTCACAAATAAGAAAGGGTGGGAAATAATACCCAGAGAAACTGGCTCCTTGTGAACTAAGAAGTCTCTTGTCTTTGCAACACGTCTGTGCGTCGCGTCAGTCGTTTTGTTTGTCTCAATTCTTGTTTTGAGTCGTTTCAAGTGTCTGTGTTTGTGTTTAGGTTGTTACCTTTTGTTTTCCGTTATTGAGTCTTTTTCGCTGTGTTCAGTGTAGGCTCAATACCGGTCGAAAACTCATTTTCTCAAATTTCAAAAATGATTTGTGGTGTGCTCAGAGTGTTGTGCCATTCCTCACATTTGTGCAAAACAGTATTTGTTCTTTCATAAAGCCTCAGGGTTCAACCCAGGTCATGTCAGAATAGTAAAACAAGGACCTATCTGAAGCTATTTAGGTTCCGGACTGCAAAGCAAAAGAAAAGAGGGAAAATTTGGAGCATCTTAGCATGTCTCAACTTTAGTAAAATCCGAGACTGCATTCTAGGCGCACCTTCTCAGGCCTCGCCATTTCTCTGGAGTATGAGTGTGTCTCGACCCCAAGTGTAAGCCTGCTTCAAGTCAGAATGGCAGTCCAAGCAGCACCAGTGGGTTTCACATGCAGATGTTATCTCTCGCCAATTTGAATAGGGTGTGCCCTTTTGAGCCATATGCTGTGAAGTCCTCTAAGAAGCAAATCAGAGGCACCAGAGTACATATTTGATGCTCTCTATTGCATAGAATGTGAGCTTTCATACACACTGTTGTTGCATGCGTGCCGCGCATCGTTATGATTCATGCATAGAATATGCTTGCTTTCAATATTGCATAAAATGTGCTTCCATACTTGCATAGAAAATGCCCGTATCTTTTGCATAGAAGATGCATTTTATCGCACTTTCTTGTGCATTTTATCTCTCGCTCGCACTGTCTTGTGCACTTACACTTTGTATCTCGCTTGCATTGTCTTGTGCATCTTGTGGTTGTATCTCACTCACACTATCTTGTGCATTTCAAATCACTCGCGCTGTTTAGCGTATCGCGCTGTTTAGCGTATCGCACTATTTCGTGCATTTCAAATCAATCGCGCTGTTTAGCGTATCGCACTGCTTCGTGCATTTCAAATCAATCACACAGTTTTGTGTAGTTTACATTCGCGCTATTTTGCGCATCGCACTGTTCTGTGCAGTTTACATTTGCGCTATTTTGCGCACCTCATTCGCACTGTTTTGTGCAGTTTACATTCGCGCTATTTTGCGCATCGCACTGTTCTGTGCAGTTTATCATTCGCGCTATTTTGCGCACCTCAATCGCACTGTTTTGTGCAGTTTACATTTTGCGCTATTTTGCGCACCTCATTCGCACTGTTTTGTGCAGTTTACATTTGCGCTATTTTGCGCATCGCACTGTTCTGTGCAGTTTATCATTCGCGCTATTTTGCGCACCTCAATCGCACTGTTTTGTGCAGTTTACATTTCGCGCTATTTTGCGCACCTCAATCGCACTGTCCTGTGCTTTGCATATCACATCGCACTATCTTGTGCATTTCAAATCAATCGCGCTGTTTAGCGTATCGCACTATTTTGTGCATTGTATCATTCGCGCTATCTTGCACGTCTCACCTGCACTTGTTAGTGCGTTGCATCGCGCTATCTTGCGCACTTTACCTGTATCACACTGCTTTATGCATTCACCCTACTCACACTGTCTTGTGCACTCTCTGGTCTAGGAGACCTTAAATCCTCTAAAGGTGCAATTCCTTTGGTGTTTGTCGTGCCCGAACGACTTCTAGTGGTCTGGTATAGCCACCTGCCTGTGTTAGCGGTGAGTTCCTAGGAGACCAACTGAGACGGTGGAAACTAGAGTTTGAATGGCTTATGCCTAGAACGCAAAGGTTCGGGATTTCCGAGACTAAAGTCTGGTTTAAATACCGAGGGGTATATCCTCGGCTTGAAATCTGTATGGCAGCCCCATAGATTGAGATAGCATGTGTATGCGCCTCAATTCTGGACACTGAATCAACCTAGTCTGTCACCTGTTGGAGAATAGGGAAAGCTGTGACCATAGTCAGGAGAAAAGTAGTACCTGTGGTTCAACCAAGAAGAAGCGGAAGATTCTCAAATCAGCATAAGGTAGGACATTGCCGAGGTAAGTCATTGCCAATTGCCCCTGTAAGGTACCTCCATTTCCTAGCTATCACATTGCATTTTAGCCACTACATTACAGTGCATTGCATGAATCCTCAATTTTCAAACCGGCTTCGCGTAGCGTGTAAGTCCAATTTTCAAACCGGCTTCGCGTAGCGTATAAGTCCAATTTTTGAACCGGCTTCGCGTAGCGAATAAGTCCAATTATCAAACCGGCTTCGCGTAGCGTATAAGTCCAATTATCAAAATATTCCCGCATATCATTTGCATTTTGCCCCTGCTTGCGGGCATGCCTGCGGGCACATCTTTGTCTATCTTGTCTGCTTTGTCTAAGTCTTCGGCCTTGTCAAAAATGAGTCGTCTCTGAGCTTTGACATTCACTCCCGTCACTTGTGACTTCCGAGTTCTGTCAAAGAGGGGCAACTGTAGACACCCCATTTTTGACCGACCTTGAGACTCAGACGTTATCGATTGAGCGCTCGGTGATGTTGCATATTGTGCTCGTTCAGAAGTCTCAGAGTCGCGGTCGTGAGCCCTGCCTCCGGACTTCCGAACCCTCTTCTGTGCCTTGCCTCGGTTTGCGAACCAAACTCGGTTTTCTCTGTTTCTCTTCATGAGGGGAGGGAGAGGTCCCGTAGACCATCTCTCAGTGGCCGTGGGCTACATTTCATGGCCGTAGGCCATTTTGCCCATTTCAGAGCCCGGTTCTAGGTTTTCGGAGCCGTCAGGCCGTGTGCCTCGGTTCGGGACCGCCTAACCATCTCCGACTGCTCCGGTTTTTGGCATGCATCTCATTTACTCCCTTTTGAGGGACACTGAGGTCTGAGAGACCCACTTCGTGGTCGAATGCCACTTTCGGTACTTAACGGCCTATTTTTGGGACCCCGAACTGCGTGTTTTGGCCCCCGAGCTTTCGTTTTGCATCGGTTTTCATTCATTTTTGGCAGGTACTTCTGTTTTATCACCAGGAAGGTCACTGAAGGGTGGGAGGCCAGCAATTGTCTCAGCAACCAGTTATGTTCCTCCGGCGCCCTCCGACGCCCGTTTTTCTCGCTTCCGAGCCAATGTTGACCACCCTAGGGCCACTTTCTTCAAACCCAAACCACATATTTGTGTTGTACACACATGGGAGGACCCTAAAAGTCTATGGCCGGCCAGTAATTCCACCTGACCTTTTTGAAACCCCTTTGAAAAGTGGCTTGTTCTCTCTCCTGTTTTACAGTTGCCAATTTCCAACCACAGGGTTGTGTTGAGGAGACATGGGGGGCCACCAATATATGGTGGCCGGCCATTAATTCAACTTTCCATTTTTGCCCTTGGCCGGCCGGCCATGGGGGGTGGCCGGCCGGCCACCTGCAACTCAAATAGCTAGCCGGCCATGATCCTCAGTCTGAGTGTATTACAGCTGTATAGCTTTTCCCCCCAAAACATCTGTATTCGGGGGACTTGGTTTTGGAGGGAAACTTGCCACATTTTCCCTCCATTTCCCCTCCATTCTTGTCTACATAACAGAGCCTCCAGCTCTCTCTCAAGGGTTGGAAAATTGCTCTCAAGCTCATACACACATATCTATCTCCATTTCTCTCATTTCCTTTAAGTTCCAACCCCATTTCTTCATCACCACCAAGCACTACCACCACCACACCATTTCCAGCAGCTTGGGGGGCTTTCCAGCAGCTAGGAGGCACCATTTTTCAAGCAAAGAGGCAGCCAAGGGATAGTCTTCAAGGGTGAGCACTCATTTCCCCTTTTGGTCCATTTTTTTGTGTCATTTTTCTAGCCTATTTGCTTGCTGTTTTGGGCTCCGACCCTAACTGAAAGGGTCATTTTTTTTGAGCCATTCTTCATGTTTTTTGAAGGGCTCAAACCTGTTTGAGCCCCCCATTGTGCACTTGCTTCAATACCCTCTTGTATGCCATTATTTGGCATGGTATTTTTAGCATATGTGTAATTTGTTTTTGAGCATGATATAAACTGTAGTTAGGCCTATTTTGAGCCCCTCTTCAATATTGAAGAAGGGCTCAACCTTGTTTGGGACCTCCATGTATGACTTGTTTCATTGCCCCTCTTTGGTCCTATTTTTGCATGCTTTGTTAGCTCATTTTAGCTTCTGTTTTCGGCCATGATCAGAACTTAAAGTGGCCATATTTTGACCCCCTTGTCATGTTTCATTAAGGGTCTTTGGCTATTTGATGAATTTTTTGTGTACTTCATGTTATACCCTCTTATGGCCTTAATCTTGCATTGCATTTTGAGCATGTTTGCATATTGATTTGGAGGCTGTCATAAACTGTAAATGTTCATATTTTTAGTCCCTCTTCAGTGTTGTAGAAGGGTATTTTTCTGTTTGGGTATTGCATGTACCACTTGCTTCATTGCCTCCCTTGCGGAGCCATTTTTGTATGCCATTTTTGCCCTACTTGTGATTGCTGTTTGCCTTGATTTGAACTAAAAAAATGTGAGTTTTGGGACTGTCTTGCTTCTTCTTTTTCATGTCATGTACCAATTATGCATGCTTTGTTAGCTGTAAGCCATTTTCATGTACCTAATCTTGCATTTCGGGAGAGGTTCCATGCATCGGGTGTTATTTCGCCTCGTTTTGGGGCTGTTTTGCTCCTCGTTTTGCAACTGATTTTTGCATGTTTGCATGTCATATTCCATGTCTTTGCCGTGTCTCATTAGAGTGGCATTTCGGTGCCTGAGGGTCCGTCCTCGGTTTGTGTGCACGCGTGCACGCATTTTGAGGTATCTTGTTTTCATCTGATGGCCTCCTGTGTGAGTGTGGCTGAGGCTCTCTCATGTTGGTGTAAGCCCATTATTGCATTGCGTATGCCATTTCATCCATAGCATTGTGTATGCTCGGTTGTGTATTACCTCGTGTAGCGTGTATGCCATTCCATGACATTGTGTATGTTAGGATTGCATCTTAGTTGCATTTCATGCATGTCATACATATTGCATCGTGTTCGGAATAGGAGTTAGCCCGGGCACGGGAAACGAGGTACGTTCCGTACTCCGAGTGACGGAACGTGTCTCAATTCCCCAGTCACCGACACTCCGGATCATCCATGATGGAGTTAGGTCTTGTTGTAGTATTCATGCGCATTCATTCGATATTAAGTTGTGCAATTCGACCCCTCGGCCATCATGCATCGAGATGTGTGATTGGTGACACGAGGATCGAGGCATGCATATATTTGTGAAAATACATTGCTATGCCCCTTTCCTACTCTCTGTTGCCGCATTTCAAGAATCAGCAGTCTTCCGAGGCTTGGCGCGCTTTTCAAGAATCATTGCAAAACAGAGGCTAATTGGGGCATCGCCGTGGATTTCCGCGCAAAGCAGCCCAAACATGCATCATTCCATCATCCGGAGCAGAATCAAGGCAGTCCCTGGCTTGCATGCCAGTTTTATTTTTCTTAGTTAATTTGTTAATTAATTAGGGATTTGTACATTATTTGGACTGTATATTTTGGACTGTATTATTCTTTCATTTTGGGACTGTATTATTTATTTGGACCCTCTGCACGAGGGCATAGTTGTAATAAGTGTGGGTGAGTGTGATGTATGTCTTCCAACCCCACGTCTTTCTTCCCTTTTATTTACCCGCTTATGATGGTTAGATTAGGGCACATTTCGATTAGCATACAGTATGACAGCATGTTTGCATCATTCATCTGTTTTGCACGCACCGGGCTCGGCGCATCATACAAACTGTATTTGTATTTCAATTCCAAATTGAATACGTGTTAGTTGTAGCATTCCATATGCCATGTTTAGAATAGCCGAGCCTGCTATAGTTGCATCTTTGCATGTGTTGCATTAGGCATTTCTGTATATTTAGGATCATGCATGATTTCTAATGAGCTTCTGTTTTGGCTTGGAGTACTCGGTGAGTTTTATGCTTTAGCATCCTTGTATGCGTGTGAGTGACTGCCATGAATAGCATGCTTACCACGAGGCTAACTGCTTATGTGATATAACTGCCTTGAATGCCTGTGGGTGGAGGTGGGTTACTTGAATTGGGACAATTCATCAAATGTTTGTTTTAAGCCCACTAGATAGTGGCAAAATCATGTTTTCTAAAGCCCACCCGAGGGTGGCAAATCCACGTCTTAGCCTACCTGCGGGTAGCACCATCAAACCATTTTCAACAAACAAACATGAAATGTTTTGTTCCAAATCAGGCGACTCAGTCTATACTTGTATGCTGTGCGCATCACATAGTAACCTAGGCTAATAAACGGAATAAGAACATACAATGTTTTCAAAAACAGATATCATGGTTAGTAGAGGCCGGTCTTTGACCGGGCGAGCGGGGGTGCTCACGAAGTGACCTTCCCCAATCGTACCCAAGTTCCCGAGCCGAGGCAACTTTGGTCATGACGGACACGTGGCCTTAGGCAAACGAGTCAGGGTTTCCTAAATTTCCCATTAAAAAACATTTAGGTGGCGACTCTGTATCTGGCAAAGCAGTCCATGTTTGGCACTTCTTTTAAAAAAAAATCTGTTTTAAAATCGATTTGCCGGATTTGGACTCTTTGGTTCAAGATTAAGAACCGTGACATTTGAGTCCTTGAACTGTAGTGACCCCAATATGAACGGAACGGGACTTAACTCTCCCGGGGCGTTCGGGGACGTCTACAGCGTGTGAGTGACTCGGTAGATTATCTTGTTGACCTTTACATTAGGGACATAGTGAGGTTGCACGGAGTCCCTGTGACGATTGTCTCGGATAGAGATCTGCGTTTCACGGCTCGGTTATGGCAGAGCCTACAGAGTGCCTTGGGCAGGAGATTGACCTTTAGCATTGTGTATCATCCTTAGACTAATGGGCAGTCAGAGCGCACCATTTAGATTTTAGAGGATATGCTTTGGGGTTGTGTCCTTGACTTTAAGGGTTCGTGGGAGAGGCACTTGTCCTTAGTGGAATTTGCCTATAACAATAGCTTCCAGTCGAGTATTGGTATGGCACTGTTTGAGGCCTTGTATGGCCGACTGTGTAGATCCCTTGTGTGTTGGGCCGAGGTGGGTGATGCACCTATGTTGGGTCCACAGTTAGTCCGAGAAACAACAAAAAAAAGTTACATTTATTCGTAAAAGATTGGTTACGGTCCACAGTCGCTAAAAAAGTTATGCTGACTGTAGGAGGAGACCCTTGTCTTTTGAGATGGGAGACTATGTCTTCTTGAAGATATCACCTAGGAGGGGTTTGATGAGGTTTTGGAGAGGTTACTTATCGTTTGGCCTTGCTGCCACAACTTTTCAAGGTTCATAATGTGTTTCATATTAGCATGCTTTAGAAGTATAAGCCAGATCCATCGCACATGTTAGATTGGACTGACTTAGAGATAGATAAGGATGCCTCATATGAGGAGAGACCGGTGAGAGTCTTGGATACCCGGGACCAAGTCTTGCGAGGCAAGACAATTCCCTTGGTTAAAGTATTGTGGAAATATCATGCAGTTAAGGAAGCAACTTGGGAACGTGAGTTGGAAGTCCGTGAGAAGTATCCGGACTTATTTGTTGATGTTTGAACATGTATTGAAATTTTGATTATGTTAATGAAATATGAAAACATTGTATATGTTTTGAGAATATGGAAACATTGTATGTGTTATATATGTTTAGGAAACACAAGTTTAATATAAATATTGTATATGTTTTGGAGAAATGTGAATGGTATTTTCAATGTTAGAACTTGTGTATCGAGTTGATGAAAATAGATAACCGGAGTATAGATCACGGAATTGGAATTGCTTAAATATTGTTATTGTGTTTGAGTTAAACATAACTTTAAAACCTGATTTGAAATTTCGAGGACGAAATTCCCTAAGAGGGGAGATTATAACGATTCTGGTTTAGACCCGACCCATTTTGTATTTTGGACTCGGGTTTCATGGTTTCGTGTTGATGTTCATGTCTTGCTTCCCTTGTATATCCTTAAATTTGGTTATTGGATTGTAGTGGTTGTGCTTGGAACAGATTGGTTGCTTAGTTTTCAAACCGTTATTGCCCAAAATTTTGCTCCTCCGCTTAAGCGGCACTTCTTGTGCTCGAGTTGGATTTGTGAACTCTTAGTACTTTTGTAGATCTGCAAAACTACTGGGAGAGTGTATTTTACGCTTGAGCGGTTACTTCTACGCTCGAGCGGACTCAGCTCGAGCGGCCCTTTTTGTGCTCGAGCGTTGGTCTATTGTCTTCAAAACTACTGGAAGTGTGCATTCTGCACTCGAGCAGAACAATTTATTGTGTTTGACGCTCAAGCATCACTTCTTGCGCTCGAGCGGACTGTGCGTATATCAGTTCGCAGTAGCACCTTTTTACATTACTTTTTCATATCTTTTTCCCTCAAAACCCTAGATCTAGAGCCTTTCTCTCTAAAACCTACATTCTCTCTACATTTTCATCCATTGGGTTCTTACCCGTATGTCTTTGTTAAAAAAGTAGAGCATCTCAAAGGCTACGTTTCATCCGAATAGATTTGCGCTTGAGCATCTTTGAAGTTTCCTTCTTGCTTTGGTTGACTTTTAGCTTTGAGGTAGGGACTTTCTACACTTTTGCATGAGTTTTAATTTAGTTTTTTGTTAATGTGTAAGAAATATTGAAGCTTGGGGTAATTTTGAACAAACCTAGGGTTTTGGTTTAAAATCAAAAGAGGGGTTTTCAAATGTATGTATTAAACATAGTTAAGAGAGTAGATGTGAGACTGTGTTGTGATAAATTTATTGATTTTGATGTCCGGGGTGGATTTTAGAAGAAAATGGAGTTTTGCCCTAAAATGTTTCAAATAGTTATTTTGTATAAATAAATGAAATTGGATGAATGCTTATATAAATGGTGAAGTTGGATATGTATTACCTCTCACCTATGGAAATTTGGATGATTTATCTGTCTTAGAGATTGTATATCTGTTTAGAAATATTTGTTTTGGGCTATCGGTGGAGGATAGCTTTGATTGTTGTAGAAATTGCATGAGAATTAGGTGAATTGAAACTAATATCTTATTCGTTGTGATTGAATATGATTGTGTCTTTTGAATATTGTAAATGTATGATTTTTGGAAGAAGAAATGGGATGGATTCTATTGAATTAAGTTGGTTTGTGTGTCTAGGGTGAAAGTCCCGAAAATCGCATATATACATGGGTGCTGATCCCACGGATAAAACATCCGTAAAATGGCAAAATGGAAGTATTTGTATAATAGTTGTGTTGGCTAGAGACCCACTGAGTTGTAACCTCAGTTTGTTTGTCTGAATGAAATGGTGAATGGCTTATGACTTAGGATAAAATGAATTGAGATATAAAGCACGACATGGCATGGTTTTGTGGAAAAGTTATAAATGATTTTATCATGGGTACTGGATATGCATTTCATACTTATATCTTTGTTAAGATTCATATATTGTGTTAGATTGTTCCTACTGGGCTTTGGATCACCCTAGTTGGGAAAAATCATTTTCAGGTGCTAATGATATGCCTTCGCAAAGGTAGTAGCTTGAAGGAATTTGGAGCAAAGGCTTCCCTTTTGTGTATTATATCATTGTTTTGATTCAAGCCAAAGGCTTCACATGTATTGAATTTATATCCGCTTTTATTGTAACCAAGCATGGTATTGGAAAGATGTAAGCCTATAGTGCATTTATTTAGTTAAACTCTTTTGTAATATTAACTCTCATGGAATAAAAGAACATTATATTTGATTTATATTGTTATTTACATATGGTCTTGAATGGACTTATGACAATTATTTCGGGGCGTTACGTAATTAGTTGATGTGGGGGCCGATATATTCTCATCTAATACGAACGGTACTCGATGGCCCAATGATGCGAAGCCCATTGGGCTCCAGGTCGTTGCCGAGGGCATACAGACAATCCCAACAAATGCCGAATAAGGTACGGTAAATTGTGAGGCTCGAATGGAGGCGATGTGTAATTATAAGGAAGTGGACCCCGAAGAGACAGCAAAGATGTAATGGGGAGGCATAATAAAAGGGAGAGGCTGACTCAGAAGGTAGGGGTAAGTAAAAAGTGAGAACTAGAAACTTGTGGAGAAAGACAGAGCTTCAGAAAAGGAACAATACTAACTTGCTCGTCGGAGTGCTAATTCCGACACCACTGACCGGAATGTTTGCTCTTTATTTTAGGTGACATTGCTAGGATCTTACAGGTTTGACTGGACAGGAGAAGTATTTCCAGAATCCACATCCACATAATTGGCGCCGTCTGTAGGAATACTTCTATTTGCCCATGGTAGACCCGATTCAAGATCCACTGGCTAACGGAGGCAATATCCCAACCAGAATAGTATTTGGATCAGAGAATACCCTGGCTCAAAGATCTTTGAACTTTGACCTCATGACCCTCCTTTGCCTTCAACTTCAGTAGAGGCTACCATGCAAACATTAATAGCTGAAGCAAGACGAACTGAATAGCGGCTGGAAGACATGGTAGCGGATAATGAGCAACTGCGCCAAGAGTTGACAAAATCCCAGCAAAATCCATCGCGCTGCGATTGGGGCCGATCCTCAGAAAAGAGAGCTAAGCAACAACGCCAGCATCGAAGGTATGATAATGGCGATACATCAGATTCCTTGTCCGCATCAACCAGAAAGAAGGGTCGATTGGGCACCTCTAGTTCATCCGAAGAAAATCCACATGGGCAACGCGGGCGTAAGAAGGGAGAGCATGAATCTGATGTAGAAGACAAACACATCCCTTCATACGACACATCGCCAAAGTCATCCTACCTAAAATGTTCAAGGCACCTATGTTCACTTTGTATGACTGTCGATCAGACCCAACATACCATATTCATCATTACAAACAAGCAATGACATTGCATGTAGACGATGAAGCACTCATGTGTCGGATATTTCCTAGCAGCTTGGGCCCACTAGCCGTCAGGTGGTTTTACAAACTTGAACCAACCTCGGTCAAAAAGAGTACTGCAAAGTGGAAGACGATGCCATCCGCATAAAGGTCGGCCAACAAGAGTTGGAAACGGCAGCACCTACCCTGATATAACCATTAAACATCACCCCACTAAAAAGAACGAGAAGTCCAGAGAGGAGAAGCCAATCGAAAAGGGAGAGTCGCTGAGAATCCTATCGGTCGAATGAACAGTATCAGGTAGAAAATAGGCACCCAAGACGGTCGGACAAGAAATACATGGAGCTGTCGAAACTGATCAGTAAAATCCTATCCGAAATCCAGCACCTCCCATTCTTTAAGTGGCCAGAAAAGATGATCGGACCCCCTGACACAAGACGCAGGGATCATAAGTGTGAATACCATAGAGATCATGGCCATGAGACCGATAGATGCTATGCCTTGAAGGATCACCTGGAGGAATTGGCCCAAGATGGCCATTTGCCGGAATATGTCAACGTCAAAATTGGCTCGCCCAACGCAGTGGCCCTATGCCCTGATTCTCCTTCACTCTGCATAATTCATATGATATACAATATGCCGCACCCAAACAGAGTGAACACACTTTGACAGACAAAACTCAAGCCAAATAAGATATGTTCCCATTAGCCGAGTACGCCGACTACGCAATAATTAGTTAGGTACTAAGGGGGCAATTATGGGGGCTGACATATTCTCATGCAATACAAACAGTACTCGGTGGCCCGATGATGCGAAGCCCATTGGGCCCCAGGTCGTTGTCGAGCGCATACAAACAATCCCAACAGATGCCAAATAAGGTACAGTAAATAGCGAGGCCCGAATGAAGGCCAGGTGTAATTATGAGGAAGTGGCCCCTGAAGAGATAGCAAGGACGTAATAGGGAGCCATGATAAAAGGGGAAGGCTGACTCAAAAGGTGGGGGTAAGTAAAAAGTAAGAACTAGAAACTTGTGGAGAAAGAAAGAGCTTTAGAAAAGGAACAATACTAACTTGCTTGTCGGAGTGCTAATTCCGACACTGCAGACCAGAGTGTTTGTTCTTTATTTTAGGTGACATTGCTAGTGTAAGAGGGGCTAATTTGAGCCCACTAAATTATTTAGGCCCAATAGCCCAAGATTGGTAGGCCCGAATTTATCGCAAGTCCAAGAATCGGTGGGCCCAGATTTATCGCCATCAAACGGGCTGAATCGCTCTAAGCCTCGAAAGGGTTCGGATCCACGAACTTAGAGAGTTACTCGGGTCCGGACTCAAAAGGGTATTGAGCAAGCCTAGAGATCCGAGGCACTCGGACTCGAAAGGGTTCGGATCCACGAACTTAGAGACTTACTCGGGCCCGGACTTGAAAAGGTATTGAGCAAGCCTAGAGATCTGAGGCACTCGGACTCGAAAGGGTTCGGATCCACGAACCTAGAGGTCCGAAGCACTTGGCTTCGAACGGATTCAAACGCAATCTAGAAGTCGCTCCGTTAATGAGTCCCAGAGCACTTGCGGGCTCGGAGCTTTCCGGATCTACGTACCAGAACCATGGCGTAATGGAGTCGAACAAAGGACCCGATCCTGAGGACGGTGAGTGGAGATAAATTCACTCTTCGGTTAAACTAGCCTATACCCGGGTCGAGGTGCACGATCTAGGGGGTCCCTGAGACTCGACAATATTTGCGGCAGGGTTCTCTTGAACTACCCTTGACCCTTATGCGGTAGGACGCCTCTGGGACTACCCCTTGACCCTTTGGGATGATTGGGATCATTGGTTAGGTGTGGCTAAGAGAGAAGGGTTCGCCGAGGGGTTGATCTCCTCTTTGGGGTTTTCCTCATCCTCGGAGAGGTCACCTCCTCGGACAAGGTGGTTAGAGAGAATATTCCCATGTGCCTTGCACATGGGCTCCATCCTAATCATGAGGTGCTTATAAATAGCACCCACCCATAGCTTTACAGGGGATGATTTTGGAGATTTAACTCTTGGGAAAGAACTAATTTCCCTTCTCCATTATCAACCTTGAGAGTGAAAGTGGGAGATCCATGGAGAGCCTTGCATTATTCTCTCTCTAGCCACTTTGCCTTCTTCTTCACCCAATCTCTTATCTCTATCATCTCCTTACTCTTGTGTTCTTGAGTTGAACTATTGAAGAATCTAAGCCTCTCATC
>JAPPVO010008220.1:0-17242 GCA_030407325.1 Camellia japonica | reverse complement strand
GCCCTAAAGCTTGGGCGTGGCCAAAGCGAAACTGAGGCAAGATCTCTTCATGACGTTCAGATTCCATCAAAACTTGAAAATCTTCGAAGGTTGGACATACCTCTTGCCCACCGAAGCTAAAGACGTGCGTTACCGGGTTCCAAAACCTCGCCGCGGCATGGAGAAAAGGAAGGTGCAGCGGAGTACGGATTAGCGTGAATAGTGCATTCAAGCCGAAACCCGGAAGTTCAACTTTTCCGAGCCATCTAGAGAAGCGATCCAAGCTGCGAGATTTTCGATGAGAAACGCCTCCATTTTGATGCAAAACTGAGATGGAATGAATGAGCCACGGAGCTAGGACTTTTAAAGAGGATAAGGCACTGTTCGGGGGGACACGTGTCAAAAATTTGATGGTTGCTGGGCTAAGTGGCCGGCCGGCCACCTTTCCTGGCAGGCCGGCCACCTCTCTCCCCTCAAATGCAAAAAGCTGCCGGCCAACTCCCAAAGGTGGCCGGCCATGCTCTAATATGTGCCTTTGGTCCTGTTTTACCCTCTAGAAGGAAATTCCAAGCATTTCCATGTATCGGGAGTGTCGAAGGCCTCCATTTCCCTCTGTTTCGGATGCGTTCCGTCACCCAGATCGTCCGAAATGCACTTTGTTTATAGAGTTGTTGTTAGTCTTGCTTATCGAGTTGTAAGTGTTGTCGAGCTATCGAGTTTCGTGCTTTGAGTCGTTACTTTTTGTTTAAATCAATTGTGTTGTGTCTTGCCTATTTTGTTGTCAACATTGTTGTGTTTTGCTTATCGAGTTGTAAACTTGCTAAGGTCTTGTTATTTCTTAGTAAGTTAGGTTGTTTAGTTTGTTGCGTCGGTTCACTACCTGACTTGGTAAATACACGGCGCACAATTCCATTCAATCTCATTTTTTTGTGCAAAATGATGCGATATGATGCTAAGAGTTTAAAATACAACACTTTTTCAAAAGCTGTTTCATTCATGCTTTTACAACAGGGTACAAGTTTTACAGAAAATAAAACTGCCTAATAACGTACAATGTGCTACAACTACTAGCAAAAAGGTAAATAAAACAGGGAACAGCTGCATCAATGCTCTCAAGAGCAGGAATAAGAGGCCCTCTTCATCCTCTTCTGCGAAGCAGCCTCTGCACCACCGGCACCATCTGAGTCGGAGCTGTCGCCCTCAGGATCCTCCTCGGCCTCACCTCCACTACCGGAACCGGGATCAGAGCCACCCTCTCTGTCAGCAGATGTCTCTGACTGGGGATCTGCAGCCTCCTCCTCCTCCTCGCTGGGCTCCTCCTCTATGATGTGCGCCCTGCGTCTGCCTCGTCCGCGAGACGACTCCCCTCTCCCAACCCCCCGAGAAGGCCTAGATGGCCCAGCTCCTCGGGAAGATCCAGATGGCCCGGCCTGTGACTGAGCATACACTGGAGGCATCTGAAAATGAAGAATGCAGTTTGAATACATCAGCCAAAACATGTATATCAGATACAGATGCAAGCAAGCTACACAGAGTGGATGTATGCAGATATAGTACGTAAATGTGGTGTGTGTCAGATGTGCTCTACACAGGCAGCCTATCAATGCAGTAAGATGTTCAGGATCAACATGTCATCAGAAGTATGATAAATGCAAGAAAACTAAAGGGTACCTGGAAACCCATGATAGACAACTGCGCCTCTCTCCGCAGGACCATGCCCTCAAGAGAGGCTACCATCCCGAGCACCTCATCCATGTACTCCCTGGGTGGCTGCAGATACAATCTCAAGTCATTAATGAATAAACAAATGCCAAAGTATCTGTGTGATAAACGGAAAATAGTGCAACATACCGGTGGTGAGTCAGGGTCACTGACATATCGGTGGCCAGGCATCGGAGGCTCTATCGGAATCGGAATCGGGGAAGTAGTCCCATATTGCCATCCCATCAACTCAGTCGGCATATCTGGCCATCCAGGATGATGATGAGTCGGAGGAATCGGGGGAACCAATCCACCCCCACCTCTAGATGTGCCAGCCCTACTGGTCGAAGAAATGTCTCTGGCTCGGGCCCGGCTCGATGAAGGCATACCAGCAGACCTCCTAGTCGGGGTACGAACTCCCGTCAGCGGAGGCATCAAGAAGGTGTAGCGGTAGGTCGCATACTCCCCCTGCTCCAGATGTAGGAAGGCATCGGTACCTTGTATAGCATCAATGACATCCTGGGGAGAGAGCCTATCGGCAGTCCGCATGTCGTCTGGAGGCGCTGAAGGAAGGTCCTGAGTAGGGTAGCCCCATACCTGACGCAAGAAGCGATCCCCCAAAAACCAGGCCCTACCAACTGGCCCCTCAAGCAGGATCCTATACCGGGAGGTACCCCATCCTCCGGCAAACCGGAATCGGAGGTCTCTACCTAAAGGCGCCCAGGGCTGCCATGTGATCTGCGGATAATCAATGCATAAGCTGATCAGAAATTGTAAATGTGCAAGATTGGAAACATGAAGAACTGAGAGTTCTGAAATACCTCCGATGACCGCACTGTGTCAAAGTACTGCCGTAAATAGAGAAGAGACTCCCGAGGTCTCGGCCGGTACTGGCCCTCGAATACGAGTGAATACGGGGTCGTGAGGGGCACCTCCACTATAAGCTCCGGAGCCAGCATCGGGAAGTACGCGTAGACCCATAGCTGCAGAAAACAGAGCAGTAGCCATCAGAATACAGAATGCTGAGTGCAGAATGTAAATACAACATGCTGAGAGCAAAGTGCAGAATGTAAAGTGCGCCGTGTGTGCCATGTACAAATAATGAGGAGCAGAAATGTAAATCAAGAGGGCAGAAAGTACCTCCCAGGCTCTCCAATAGCCGCCGAGTATGTTCCCCCGTCCGCGGGAAGTCGCGCTCATATAACAGTAGAGAGTGGCCAGGCTGGCGCCGCCCCAATCATAGTGACTGACCTGTGATAGGTCCACGAGAGCACTCAACAAATAGAGTCCGACGGTGTTCCCCTATCGGCAAACAGAGTGGTGCCGAAGAGGAACATCAGGAATCCACGAGTATACTGTGCGACCTCCTCGGGTCTCAGGCTCCATCTCCACCCTCCTGAAATGGGAAGAGAACCAGGTGTATCGGACTCTACCTGAAGATCTGTCCACTGGCGGGCGAGCCCCAATAAATATATCCAGGCGGCCTCCCACTCGCCCATGCCCTCATCATATGGAATGGCCCAACCTCCCATATCAAGGCCCGTTAGTATGGCGAAGTCAAACGGGGTCATGGTCATGTCCCCGGTGGCAGAGAAATGAAAGGAGTTGGTGGTGTCCCACCATCTCTCTACCAAAGCGCCCATCAGAGTCCTGCTAGCGGGACAGCGAGAGATCCCAGTGCAAAAGGTCCCGAACCCTGCCACATCAACCAAATCCCGGACAGCCTCCGGGAGCTCGGCGTACCACTCTCTCGCCGTGATAGAGCCATATCCCCGCACAGTACGGGAAGTCACCTGCATTCAGAATGAATATAGGTTTCAGAACTTCAGAATGAAATGAACAAGCTGCGTGCAAATGAAATGAATAAGCTGCATATGAGTTGTGTGCAAAATCAAATCAGATACAGAAAATGGGCTGTGTGTTCAGAATTCAGTGTTTGGGCCGCGTGTCTAACTCTCGATCAGTGTGTGCTGTGTGTTCACCTCAACAATGGACTGTGTGTTCAGAAAATTAGAGTTTGGGCTGCGTGTTCTACTCTCAATCAGTGTGTGCCGTGTGTTCACAATTAATTTATGGGCTGCGTGTTCTACTCTCAATCAGTGTGTGTTGTGTGTTCACCTCAACAATGGGCTGTGTGTTCAGAAAATTAGAGTTTGGGCTGCGTGTTCTACTCTCAATCAGTGTGTGCGTGTGTTCACAATTAATTTATGGCTGCGTGTTCTACTCTCAATCAGTGTGTGCTGTGTGTTCACCTCAACAATGGGCTGTGTGTTCAGAATTATTTTGGCTGCGTGTTCTACTCTCAATCAGTGTGTGCTGTGTGTTCACCTCAACAATGGGCTGTGTGTTCAGAAAATTAGA
This sequence comes from Camellia japonica, assembly GCA_030407325.1. Classification (NCBI taxonomy): domain Eukaryota; kingdom Viridiplantae; phylum Streptophyta; class Magnoliopsida; order Ericales; family Theaceae; genus Camellia; species Camellia japonica. The sequence continues at coordinate 13,201 of JAPPVO010008220.1, read as the reverse complement.
GTTTGGGCTGCGTGTTCTACTCTCAATCAATGGACTGTGTGTTCAGAAAATTAGAGTTTGGGCTGCGTGTTCAACTCTCAATCAGAGTGTGCTGTGTGTTCACCTTCAATTCGTGCTGTGTGTTCAGAAAATTAGAGTTTGGGCTGCGTGTTCTACTCTCGATCAGTGTGTGCTGTGTGTTCACCTCAACAATGGGTTGTGTGTTCAGAAAATTAGAGTTTGAGCTGCGTGTTCTACTCTCGATCAGTGTGTGCTGCGTGTTCACCTCAACAATGGGCTGTGTGTTCAGAAAATTAGAGTCTAGGTTGCGTGTTCTACTCTCAATCAGTGTGTGCTGTGTGTTCACAATTAATTTAGGGGCTGCGTGTTCTACTCTCAATCAGTGTGTGCCGTGTGTTCACAATTAATCTATGGATTGCGTGTTCAGAAATTCAAAGTGATTAAACTATGTGTTCAAGATGCAAATAGAATATGGTGTCATAGACTAAGTATTCTAAACAAGTTGTGTACTCAAATGAGCCGATAAACATAGCGAAAGCACGAAATGCACAGAAAATCAGAATACATTGCAGAAAATGTAAAGGCGAAGTAAATACCTCTCGTGCCTCGTGAGAGAGGTGACACTCCGGCTCTCGGAAAAGCAGATCCCCAGGCACTCGATCATCAAAATCAGTAAAGTGATAGAAAACAGCCTGCGGAAGGACATGTACCGAGGGGCGTACCTCTCCAGAATGAACGGTCGAACTCTCGGAGGCAAAGCCATGATATCGGGATCACCTCCAGCGCCTGGAGGACCTCCACCGTGAGGAAGATGACCGGCCATTTCAAGAAATCTGCAAAAAGGAGCGAAAAACGAGCAAAATGAGCCGAAATTGGAAAAAGTCAACTCCTGGGAAATGAAAAAGTCAACAAAAGTCAACTCCTGAGAAAATCTTCCAAATGTTGAGACAAACTTACCTCAAGTGGTGAAAATGAGGAAAGAAGCCCCGAAATCAAAATTTAATCGGTTCAAAGTGAAGAGAACTGAAAGTTTTTGCGAAAACAACTTGCGTGGGGCGTTGGAAAACGCGTATAAAGCGCAGATCTGAGAGAGAAAATGGTTTGGGAAGGAGAAGAGAGCAATTTCGGAGCTGCACTTGTGAGGAAAAGTGCTTTGGATGAGCACATTTAAAGAAAAGAGAGCAAAAAGACCAAACTGCCCCGGATTTGGCCTAAGTGGCCGGCCGGCCACCTTTTCTGGCAGGCCGGCCACCCCTCTCCCAAAAACATGGCCGGCAGCCTCCCCCTGGGAGTAAAACTGGCCGGTGGTGTCCCCCATGTGGCCTCCAAGGTCTCTGCAAATTTTGGTGATGATTGGAGTCCCCGGGACCTAAAAAAGGTACAAGAGAAGTGCACTTTCCGTCGCGAAATCGCTCCGCAGGGACTTCAACTCCAACCTTCGATGCGTTTCTCTTCGTTACTCGTCGAAAGTGAGATGTATCCTTTTTGAACATGTTGTGACCCCTCCGGGAGGTGAATCGGAGGCCGCGATCGAGTCGTCCTCGCCGAAACGCGCATCTCTTGCTCGTTGTTTTGGGACAAATATGCATTCTAGTTTACGCTTATGTATATCACTTGCATTCTCATGCGTATACTTGCATTGTTATGCACGTTTCCTCGATATTATCATGCCTCCATGCTTAAACTCACGTTGTCACACGCGTTTCTTCTCGCATTGCGATGCACTCACCCATTGACACCACGTTTGTCTGCATTCGATATCACGTTGAACACATGTTGTTAAATATGTTGTGCTTGTTGAGTTTCTTTCTTTTACAGGCACGATATTGTATGTACGGTTCATTTGAGGCTGGTGCGACCAGACGAATCGCGCAGGTATCGTATCTTCTCCGTGTGAGATGTGGCGAGAGTTGAACAATTCTCCGCATTCTTAACTACATGAGATGTAGTTGTTGCTTTGCATCCTTGCTTAAAGCTGTTGCATCTATTTGTGAATACTTGCTTTATTACAGCTTGCTGCATTTGCATGATCATTGAGTTACATCCGGCTTTGTGCATATCGCTTTGCATTTTGCCCCCTGCCTGCGGGCACATCTTGGTTTATCTTGCCTGTTTATCTAAGTCTTCGGCCTTGTCAAAAATGGGTCGTCTCTGGGCTTTGACATTCAATCCCGTCACTTATGACTTCCGAGTTCTGTCAAAGAGGGGCAACTGTAGACACCCCATTTTTGACTAACCTTAAGACTCAGACGTCACCGATTGAGCGCTTGGTGATGTTGCATATCGTGCTCGTTCAGAGGTTTCAGAGTCTCGGCTGCGAGCCTTGCCTCCGAACTTCCGGGCTTTTCTGTGCTTTGCCTCGGTTTGCGAACCAGGCTCTGTTTTCTCTATTTTCTCTTCCCGAAGGGAGGGAGAGGTCTCGTAGACCATCTCTCAGTGGCCGTAGGCTACGTTTCGTGGTCGTAGGCCATTTTTCCCGTTTGGAGCCCGGTTTCCGATTTTTCGGAGCCGTTGGCCGTGTGCCTCGGTTCGGGACCGCTTAACCACCTCCGTTTGCTCCGATTTTTGGCACACACCTTATTTCCTCCCTTTTGAGGGACACTGTGGTCCGAGAGACCAACTTCGTGGTCGAACACCACCTCCGGTGCTTAATAGTCAGTTTTCGGGGCCCCGGGCCGCGTGTTTCGGCCCCCGAACCTTCGTTTTGCATCGGTTTGAGTTCATTTTTGGTGGAGACCTCATTTTCATTGGTAGGAAGCTTGGAGAAGGGTGGGAGGCCAGCAATTGCTCTGAAAAGCCAGCTTTATTCCTTCATCGCTCTCCGTCGCCTGTTTTCCTCGCTAAAAAGCTGGTGTTGACCATTCCCGGGCCACTTTCTTTGGCCCTCAACCACATATTTGTGTTGTACACACCTGGGAGGCCACCAATATGACATGGCCGACCAGCAATTGTTCCTGACCCTTTTGAACCCCTCTAAAAAGTTGGTTTTTCTCTCTCTTGGGTCACATTTCCTGGTTTTTCTCCACATGGCTGTGTTGTACACACATGGGAGGCCACCTTTCTGGGGTGGCCGGCCAACAATTGTGATTGACCCTTTTGAACCTGGCCGGCCGGCCAGGGGAGGTGGCTGGCCGGCCACCTGGACCTTCTGAACCTGGCCGGCCATGACCCTTTCACCTGGTTCCTTACAGCTGCACCCTCTGTTTCCCCCCAGATCCTGTATCCGAGGGGGGGTCTTTTGGGGGGGAAATTTGAATTTGATTTTTTTCCCCCCTTTCCTCCACTCCTCCCCCTATAAAACCAGCACCCCCACACCCATTTTCAGGGGTTACAAAAATTGTGTTGAGCCTTGCATACAACTCTCCCTCTCCCTCTCTTCTAAACCCTTCAAACCCTAAGGTTCTTGCACTCTTTATACTACAACCCATAGCACCACACCTCCACACTCTATTCCAGCCCTTTGAAGCTGATTTCCAGAGGTTGAGAGCCCCCAAACCTGGTCCAAGAGCTGTTGAAGGTTGGCTCTACAAGGGTGAATCCTATTTTCCCTCTTTCTTGCCTTATTTTGCTTTATATTTTTGCTCCTTTTGCTTACTTTTTTGGGCTCTGACCCAAACTATAAATAGTCATATTTTGAGCTCATCTCCATGTTTGATCAAGGGTCTTTCTTTGTTTGAGGTCTCCTCCTCACCCTTTGTGTTTAAACTCTCTTTTAGGCCTATTTTTGCATGATATTTTAGGCTTATTTGTGGGCTGTTTTGGACTTGGTCATAAACTGTGAAATGTCTTGTTTTGAGCCCCTCTTCAACTTTGTTGAACGACTCTCCTCTGTTTGAGGTCAGCTGCTACCACTTGCCTCTTTATCCCTCTTTTAGGCCTTTTTCTTGCATGTTGATTTAGCCTCACTTTTGTTCATTTTTGAGACTTGTTATAAACTGGAAAGAGGCTTGTTTTGACATCATCTTCATGTTTTATCAAGGGCATTTTCTTATTTGAGATCACATGCTTCCTTGTATGCTTGATTGTCCCTTGTTTTGAGCCTTACAACCTAGCCCTTGTTGCATGCCTTGTTTGACCTTCTAGCCACTGGAATCCAGTGGATTTCCAGTGGCTTTGATGCTATTTTGAGCCTCCAAATCAGAGGGGGGTGACCCCCTCTTACCTTGACTTGTTTGGTGGTCATTTTGGCCTTCCAAAGAGACCCTATCTTGCATGCTTTGAAGTCACATTTCAGGGTCAATTTGGTGAGTTTTGGGACTACCATATTTGATTTCCATAGTTTTTTTGGCCATGCTTCATGTCTATCTTGCATGTGCTTAATAACTCCTTGTATGCCATTCCAAAGGGGCCCCTCATTTGTGCATGTGTTGGCTGCCTTTCCATGTGTATTTGGACATATTTTGGCATGTTTAGTTCACTGATTTTTTCTGGTTTGATGAGTTCTCACTTACTTCATATACGTGCCATGTAATCCATGTTTGATAGTCAAAATCGCATGCTATTTTAGGCCATCTTGCTAGCATCTTTTGGCCACGCTTTGAACTAGAAAAGTTCATGTTTTGGGACTATCTTGACTCTGTCTTCATGCTTCATGATCAAATAATGCATGCTTTGTATAGCTATAGGTCATTGCATATGCCTAGTTTTGAGTTTCGGGGTTCATCTCATGCATCGGGTGCCATATTGCCATGTTTCGGGGCTGTTTAGCATCCTATTTTAGTGCTGAAATTCGCATGTTTGTATGCCATATTCCATGCCTTGCCATGCTTTGGTAGAGTGGCATTCATGCCTTAGGGTCGGTCCTCGGTTCGCGTGCACGTGTGCACGCATATCGAGTGTCTCATTTCCATCTAATGGCCACTGATGTGAGTGTGAATGAGGTCCACTCATGTTGGTGTAAGTCCATTATGCATTGCGTATGCCATTTCATTTCATAGCATTGCGTATGCTAGGTTGCATGTTAGAGCATTGTGTATGTCGTGTTGCATCGAGCATTGTGTATGCCATTTCATAGCATTGTGTATGCTAGGTTGTATATTAGTTGCGTGGTGCATGCCATCCCATTTGCATTGTGTTTGGGATAGGAGTTAGCCCGAGCATGGGAAACGAGGGACGTTTCGTACTTCGAGTGACGGAACGTGTCTCAATTCCCGGTCGCCGACACTCCGAATTATCCATGACGGAGTTTAGGCCTTGTTGTGTTTTCATGTGCATTCATTCCATATTGAGTCGTGCAAATCGACTCCTCGGCCATCATGCATCGAGATGAACAATTGGTGGCACGAGGATCGATGACTACACTCCCTGAAGAGTAGTCAAGCATACATATGTGAAAATACATCGCCATGCCCCTTTCCTGCTCTCTGTTGCAGTAAATCAGAAACCGGCAATCTTTTGGGGCTTCGCGCAATATTCCGGGCTTAATTGTAAACAGAGGCTAATTGGGGCATCGCAATGGATTTCTGCGCCAAGCAACCCGAACATGCATCATTCATCATCCGAAGCAGAGTTGAGGCAGTCCCTAGCTTGCATGCTAATTTACTGCTTTCCTAGATTAATTTGTTAATTAATTAGGGTTTTGTACTTATTCGGACTATAATTATTCATTTGGGACTGTATTATTTATTCGGACCCTCCGAGCGAGGGCAATGTTGTAATAAGTGTGCGTGTGTGTGATGTATGTCTTCCAACCCCACGTCTTTCTCTCTTTTATTTACCAGCTTATGATGGTTAGATTAGGGCATGTTTCAATTAGCATACAGTATGATAGCATGTTTGCATTCATCTGTTTTGCATGCACCGGGCTTGGCGCATCATACCAACTGCATTTGTATTTCAATTATGAGTTGAATACATGTTAGCTGTAGCATTCCATATGCCATGTTTAGAATAGCCGAGCCTGCTATAGTTGCATTTTTGCATGTGTTGCATTAGGCATTTCTGTATATTTAGGATCATACATGGATTTCTAATTAGCTTCTGTTTTGGCTTGGAGTACTCGGTAAGTTTTTATGCTTTAGCATCCTTGCATGTGTGTGAGTGACTGCCATGATAGCATGCTTACCATGAGGCTATTTGCTTATGTGATATATCTGCCTGAATGCCTGTGGGTGAAGGTTGGGTTATTTGGATTGGAACAATGCATTGACTGTGAGTTTTAAGCCCACTAGATAGTGGCAAAATCGTCTTTTCTAAGCCCACCTGAAGGTGGCAAAATCTGCATTTTAAGCCTACTTGTGAGTAGCAAACCATCTTTCAAAAACAAGCATGAAATGTTTTGTTCTAATTCAGGCGATCCAGTCTATACTTGTATGCTGTGCGCATCACATAGTAAATCTAGGCTAATAACCAGAATAAGAATGCATAAGGTTTTCAAAAACTCGATATCATGTTTAGTAGAGGCCGATCTTTGATCGGGCGAGCGGGGTACTCACGAAGTGACCTTCCCCAATCGTACCCAAGTTCCCGAGCCGAGGCAACTTTGGTGATGACGGACACGTGGCCTTAGGCAAACGAGTCAGGGTTTCCTAAATTTCCCAAAAATAAAATATTTAGGTGGCGACTCTGTATCTGGCAAAGCAGTCCATGTTTGGCACTTCTTTCAAAATCTGTTTCTCAAAACGATTTTCCGGATTTGGACTCTTTGGTTCAATTAAGAACCGTGACAATTTGAGTCCTGAACTGTAGTGAGCCCAAAACGAACGGAACGGGAGACATCATCCCTCCCGGGGCGTTCGGGGACGTCTACAGCAGCATGGGTGAAATTGATTCAAAACTGAATATTTAGGTATAAAATTGAAATTATAAGAAGTACATAGGTTAAATTGATCATCGATGTATAGTTTGGGGCAAAATGAAATTTTTTAAAATATTATCATTTTAGTGGAAGATTGGAAAAAAAAAAAAAAACTAATGAAGATATTTCAACATTAAAACAAAATTTTATAAACTTTACTGCTAAATTGATATTATTTTTTCTACTTTTCATTAAATTGATACTTTTCCTTTTATTTTGACTTGTTGTGGTATCCAAACAGCTACAAAAAGGAAATTTTGATTTTTAAATACCCATTCTGTTCACACTTAGCCCTATTTGGGTTATGTTAAATATGTTACTTTTTTGATTTATTTGGTTAATAAGTCAAAAAGTTAAAAGTTTATTAGTCATCAAGCTAAACTGAATCAACTTTTTCACATAATTTGTTTTTATCAATTTCTCAAACTTAAATTATAAAAAATCAAAAAGATCAATGCCAAGTGAATCTTTAGACTTTTTAAAATTATAATTTTATTTAAAATAAAACTATCAAAATAGCATTATCTTTTTCGTTTTAAACCCTAATTCCTTCCATTCATCCAACATTGATAGGTTTGTTATCCCTTAGGTGTTGCCAACTCCCTTAAACATCCACAAGTGTCACCAGTCTCCCATATGCCTTCTTGTAGCTGGCTTTTCGTGCTCCTCGGAGAGGTTTAGTATCCTTGGATACGATAGCCCTACAGTTCGGACTCCTGTGGTTCTGAATCTGGTTTCACAAGTGCAATGTGAAACAGAAAGATACAAATGAGAGTCCAAATTCGACAAATCCTTAGAAAATTTAGGGTTGCCATCTAAATATTTTTGGAAAATTTAGGAAACGTATGACTCGTGCCAAAGGCTACCTGTCCGTTATAACCAAAGTGTTTGGCTCGGGAACTTAAGTATGGGAGGGGAAGGTCATGAATTGAGCACCTCGCTCACATCGATCAAAGATTGGCCTCTACTAATCGATGTGATTTTTATGTACATTATATGCTCATGTTTGATGTATTATACTAACATTACTATTTGAGGCACACAAGTATAGACCACGTCACTTACTTTGGAATGTTTTGATTTCATGTTTGTTTCAAAAGAGTTTTGAATATGTGCTACTTGAATGAAAAGCAAGCCCATACGTACATTTAATCAAAATCATTCCAATTTAAGCGAAAATAGCCTTCATCCTCCTTAGAGGGGTTTAGTCTCCTCAGATACGATAACCCTACAATTCGGACTCCCGTGGTTCTAAATTTGGTTTCACAAGTGCAATGTGAAACAGAAAGATACAAATGAGAGTCCAAATCTGGAAAATCCTTAGAAAATCCACTTATCATCAGAGTTGCCAAAAATGGACTGCATTGTCAGATTTCAGAGTCGCCACCTAAATATTTGTGAAATTTAGGAAAACCGTGACTCGTGCCAAAGGCTACTTGTCTGTCATAACCAAAATGTCTCGGCTCGAGAACTTAGGTATAAGAAAGATTGACCTCTACTAATCATGATGTGATTTTTATGTACATTATATGCTCATGTTCTAATTTATTATACTAACATTACTATGTGAGACACACAAGTATAGACCACATCACTTACTTTGGAACGCTTTGATTCATATTTGTTTGAAAAGAGTTTTGAATATGTGCTACTTGAATAAAAAAGCAAGCCCATATGTACATTTAATCAAAATTATTCCAACTTAAATGAAAATAACCTTCATCCACATGTATTTAAAGAGATATTTCAAGTAAGTACTTAGCTTCATGGTAGTATGCTTGACATGGCAACACAACACACATGCAAATGTTAAAAGCAAAAATGCTCACCTAGTACTCAATCAAGGCAAGCCAAGAGAAAATAAAATAATTAGAAAAATGCATGTTCCTACATATGCAAGGTGACTAACGCAACGAATACAAAATGCAACTACTAAGTCTAGCTTTTTTAACATGTCAATATGGATCAACTCAAAGCATGTGCAATGCATGTATTCAAGCAAGTAAGAAATGACAATGATATTAGAATGATGAACCGAACTTTAATGCATGCAAAATGGATACAAAACATAACAATGATATGAAATGAAAACATGATGCTGCCATGGTAAGCGTGTAAGTAAAAAGGAGAAAGAAATAGGGATTGAAAGACGTACAAATATTAAAATTTGCCCTCGCACAGAGGGTCCGAATGAATGTCCTAATTAACAATTATTACATACAAATGAATTGAATTAGCTAAATTATTACAAATCCGAATGAAATAAAGCAACTAATTAATTACAACATATAATCTAAAAGCTATTAATCTAATGGATTCGAACGAGAGGTGAGGAACCGCATGCGCACAACCGAGAACATCCTCCGGAAATCTCTCTGTTTTGCTACCAGATTCTGCTTTGTTTATGTTAGAAAATTATTCTGTTTTGGCCTTAGATTTTGCTCTATTTTGTTGTAAAAATGCCACTGTCTGTACAAAATAAGGGGCTGGTCGGCCTCGAGAAGTGGTCGGCCATATAGAGTGATGGTTGACCGGCCATTTCTCTGGGGAATACCTACTGCAACAGAGCTAAACAGAGCAAAAACAGAGTGTTTCCAGAGATGTTTATCTTCTCTGCCTCTCCTCATGGAGATGATCAACCAATCCATGATGGGAACAACGGACCCGAGGTTCTACCTAATGTGTTAAACATGTCTGAGGTACCAAATGAAGAAGAAGAATTGCAACATGAATTTTCGAATGAAGAATTGCTCTCTTCTACACCATTTACTAAAGAATCAGCCCCAAATGTTCTTCCTTAGGTAATTCAAACCACTCTACCTCATGAACTTAACTCGAATGATTCCACAGGGAACCCATAACTTAGATACTCACAAAGGTCAAATAAGGGAGTCCCGAAAAGACAATATGAACGTGATCCCAAAGCCAAATCTAAATATCTAATTAGTAACCATTTGTCTACCCATAGGTTGTCAAAATCATATGTACTTATTGTTAATCAATTATCTTCTATATCTATTCCTAGTAATGTACATGATGCACTGGTCGACCCAAAGTGAACAAAGGCAATGACTGAAGAAATGGAGGCTCTGTAGAAGAATTCCACCTGGGAGCTTGTGCCAATACCTCAAGGAAAAAAAATAGTTCGGTGTAAATGGGTGTTCACAGTTAAACTCAAAGCGGATGGCAACATTGACAGATACAAAGCAAGGCTAGTTACGAAAGGATATAAGCAGAAATATGAGGTGGACTATCAAGAAACGTTTGCACCAGTAGCCAAGATCAACACCATCCATATTCTTTATATCCTTAGTCCTAATATAGGATGGCCTCTACAACCATTCGACGTAAAAATGCATTTGTTAATGGGAATTTAGAGGAAGAGGTATACAGGATCTGCCACCAAGGATGAAATGTAGTGTATCTGATACATGCAGGTTTGCAAGTTAAAAAAGTCACTATATGGGTTGAAATAGTCACCGAGAGCTTGGTTTGGGAGATTCTCAAAATCAATGACGGTGTGTTTGGTTATAAACAAAGTAACTCATATCACACTCTGACAGCACTCATTGTGTGTATTGATGACATGGTGGTGACAGGTGATGACGGAGTTGAAATAAAAAGAATTACAAGAATACTTGGCTAAGAATTCGAAATGAAGGATCTTGGCCAACTAAAGTACTTCTTGGGAATTGAGGTTGCGAGATCAAAGAAAGGAATTTCTTTATCATAAAGAAAATATGTTTTAGATCTTTTAACTGAAACTGGAATGCTTGACTGCAAATCAGCTGAAACACCTATGGAGATTAACCACAAGCTCGGAGAATATCCAGACTAGGGTTCTAACAAATAAGAGTCATTATCAACGCTTGGTCGGAAGACTGTTTACCTATCACACACAAGGCCTGACATCAACCTATGCAGTAAGCATTGTAAGCCGATTTATGCATGCACCAAGTGAAGAACATATAAATACTATGTATCGAATCTTGAGGTACTTAAAGACCTCTCCAGGAAAAGGATTATTGTTTGCTAAAAGCAATGGTCTTGATATTGAAGGGTATACAGATGCTGATTGGGCAGGCGATCAAGCCACTAGGAGGTCTACATCTAGGTATTTCACATTTGTAGGAGGAAACTTGGTCATATGAAGGAGCAAGAAACAGAAGGTGGTAGCAAGATCAAGTGCTGAGGCAGAGTTTTGAGGTATGGCCCATGGTGAATGCGAGTTATTATGGGTAAAACATGTATTAGAGGAGTTAGGAATTAAACATCCAACGCCTATGAATTTACATTGTGATAATAAGACAGCAATTGAGATTGCACATAACCCAATACAACATGATCGTACTAAGCATGTGGAAGTTGATCGCCATTTTATCAAGGAGAATCTCGACCAAAGTATGGTTTCCATTTGTTAAATCAGAGGATCAATTGGCAGATATTCTCACAAAAAACTGTATCAGGAAGGATATTTAACAGCTCGATTGACAAGTTGGGCATGATTGATATATATGCTCCAACTTGAAGGGGAGTATTGGCATGAGCTGCATTATTATTTCTATTAATATGTGTATACCCCTATAATTAGGCAAGAATCAAGGTGTGAGCTGTCTAGTTTCCTAATGTGAGGAGGATTGTAACACCATAAAGATACGTAGTCTTCTGAATGAGAAATACAGAAAAATATTCCCAACCATATGAATATGAATTTCTACAAACTCATGGTTTCTAAAATTATTCTTCAAAATCAAATGTAAAATGTAATTGCATGTAATTTCTGAAGCTTATTTTAACTATAACTTCCAAAATCAACCCAAAATTGGTGAAACTATAAATTATCTTCCATGACCATCCATATAACCCATTTCATGCTCTAAACCCAATTTCTTTCTAATTTCATGAATATAAACCCAAATTCTAAAATTCTAAAACATAAATTAAGCTTTCAAAACCCAATTTCATGCTCAAAACTCATGCAAAACTTTATCAAAACATGAAAATAAATATGAGCCATGATCAATCTTCAACTCATTTAAATCAAAACTTCCTTTAATTTTAAAACCAAACTCTCAAATTTCATGAACTCGTGATTTTCAAAACTTTTTCTTCAAAGTCATTTATATACTCCACTGCATGGATCAAATCTTCAAACAATTCCTGTTGCATGTAATTTATAAAACCCAATTCAAGAATAATTCTCAAAATTAAACTCTAACTTAACAGCTTTAAAGAATCATACCTCATATTCTTCAACCTAATATGATTTAACATACAAAACCCAATTCCTATTAATTTATATAATTAATCTTTAAATTACATCATCCTTTCCTAATTTCTTTTTATTTATATGAAATTGAATCCAATTATTTCTAGATTTTAGTTGTTAGATAATTAATCTACAAGAATCAAGCTTGAAATCCTTACCTTGAATTCTAGATTGATAAATTTCTTGATAATTTCCCCTTTTCCTTCCTTAAACCATAGCCTTTCTTAGGCTCCAGTAAGCTTCCTTCCTTAGGTTCTCTAGCAAAACAAAGAAAATATGAGCTCTCTCTCTCTTTCAGTTCTCTCTACACTCTTGAACTCACTCCCTTTCTCCATAAATGCTCTCAGTAGAACACCAAATGGGTCTCATTCAGACCCTTCAACATATACACAAAAGCACACCTCTCTTGTTAATAGCACATAGCACAGGTGCACCCTTTCTCAATCCTCCAGCACAGCACTCACATACATACACAATCTCAGTACACCCATATAGATTTCTCAACACACCCATACCTACATACACCCAGGCCCCGTTTGTTTTGGGGTGTAATAGATGGGAGGGGATTAGGATGGAGGTAGAGTTATTTAGTGTTCTGTTTGTTTGTAGAGTTGGGGAAGAGATTAAGATGGAGGAAGGGATTAAGATGGAGGTTGGAAAGGGGATTGGGATGAAGGAGATGGAGGTGGTGTTAGAAAAATAGTGAGGGGATTAGAAATTTTTTAATTTTTTACATATTGGGAATTTTTTTTAAACATTAATGTTTAATTTTTTATTTTTTTTATTTGTTTTATTATTTTATATAAAAATAATTTAACAACTCCTACACTAACAGCTATCATCAAAACAAACACAATTTTACTTAATCCCCTCACTATCAATCCCCTCACTATCAATCCCCTCACTAATAATCCCTTCACTATTAATCCCCTCACTATCAATCCCCTCAATTTTACCTCTAAAAACAAATGGGGCCCAATTCTAGATTCTTCCATAATTTAATTTATGATCAAGATTAGCTTAATTAAGTAACACTTAATCTTAATAAATCTTGGGAAAATTACCAGGAAGTCTTGTTTGAAAAGCGTGTAGTTTATTTAGTCCATAACTTTTTGCTTATACCCAAAAGTCCTATA
>JAPPVO010008219.1:0-13444 GCA_030407325.1 Camellia japonica | reverse complement strand
TGATAAACTGCACACAACAGTACGAGGCGCAAAATAACGCGAGTGATAAACTGCACAAAATAGTGCGACGCGCAAAATAGCCCGAGTGTAAACTGCGCAAAACAGTGCGACGCGCAAAATAGCGCGATTGCAGACTGCGCAAAACAGTGCGACGCGCAAAATTGCGCGCATGATAAGGTGCACAAAAGAGTGCGATGCGCAATAAAGTGCGAGTGATAAACTGCACAAACCAGTACGAGGCGCAAAATAGCGCGGGTGATAAACTGCACAAAACAGTGCGACGCGCAAAATAGCGCGAGTGTAAACTGCGCAAAATAGTGCGACGGGCAAAATAGCGCGAGTGTAAACTGCGCAAAACAGAGAAATGCACAAAATAGCGCGATTGTAAACTGCGCAAAACAGTGCGACGCGCAAAATAGCGCGAGTGATAAATTGAACAAAGGAGTGCGATGCGCAAAATAGCGCGAGTGTAAAATTCACTAAACATTGCGACGCGCAAAATAGCGCGAGTGTAAACTACGCAAAATAGCGCGAGTGTAAACAGCGCAAAACTGTGCGAGGCGCAAAATAGCGCGAGTGTAAACTGTGCAAAATAGCGCGAGTGTAAACTGCACAAAACAGTGCGACGCGCAAATAGCGCGATTGTAGACTGCGCAAAACAGTGCGAGCGTAGAATTGCGCAAGTGATAAAGTGCACAAAGAGTGCGATGCGCAACATACGCGAGTGATAAACTGCATAAAACAGTGGACGCGCAAAATACGCGAGTGTAAACTGCGCAAAACAGTGCGACGCGCAAAATAGGGCGAGTGTAAACTGCGCAATACAGTGCGACGTGCAAAATAGCACGATTGTAAACTGCGCAAAACAGTGCGACGCGCAAAATAGCGCGATTGTAAACTGCGCAAAACAGTGCGAGGCGCCAAATAGCGCGAGTGTAAACTTCGCAAAACAGTGCGACGGGCAAAATAGCGCGATTGTAAACTGCGCAAAACAGTGCGACGCGCAAAATAGCGCGATTGTAAACTGCGCAAAACAGTGCGACGCGCAAAATTGCGCGATTGTAAACAGCGTAAAACAGTGCGACGCGCAAAATAGCGCGAGTGTAAACAGTGCAAAACAGTGCGAGGCGCAAAATAGCGCGAGTGTAAACTGCGCAAAACAGTGCGACGTCCAAAATAGCGCGAGTGTAAACTGCGCAAAACAGTGCGATGCGCAAAATAGCGCGATTGTAGACTGCGCAAAACAGTGCGACGCGCAAAATTGCGCGAGTGATAAAGTGCACAAAAGAGTGCGATGCGCAACATAGCACGAGTGATAAACTGCACACAACAGTACGAGGCGCAAAATAACGCGAGTGATAAACTGCACAAAATAGTGCGACGCGCAAAATAGCCCGAGTGTAAACTGCGCAAAACAGTGCGACGCGCAAAATAGCGCGATTGCAGACTGCGCAAAACAGTGCGACGCGCAAAATTGCGCGCGTGATAAAGTGCACAAAAGAGTGCGATGCGCAATAAAGTGCGAGTGATAAACTGCACAAATCAGTACGAGGCGCAAAATAGCGCGAGTGATAAACTGCACAAAACAGTGCGACGCGCAAAATAGCGCGAGTGTAAACTGCGCAAAACAGTGCGACGCGCAAAATAGCGCGAGTGTAAAATGCGCAAAACAGTGCGACACTCAAAATAGCGCGAGTGTAAACTACGCAAAACAGTGTGACGCACAAAATAACACGATTCTAAACTGGGCAAAACAGTGCGACGCGCAAATTGCACGACTATAAAGTGCAGAAAAGAGTGCGATGCGCAACATAGCGCGAGTGATAAACTGCACAAAACTAGTATAGCCGGAAAAATAGCGCGTTTGATAAACTGCACAAAACAGTGCGACACGCAAATAGCGCGATTGTAAACTGCGCCAAACAGTGCGACGGGCAAAATAGCGCGATTTGTAAACGCGCAAAACAGTGCGACGCGCAAAATAGCGCGAGTGTAAACAGCGCAAACAGCCGAGGAGCAAAATAGCGCGAGTGTAAACTGCGCAAAACAGTGCGACGCGCAAAATAGTGCCAGTGATAAATTGCACAAAAGAGTGCGATGCACAAAATAGCACGATTGTAGACTGTGCAAAACAGTGCGACGCGCAAAATTGCGCAAGTGATAAAGTGCACAAAAGAGTGCGATGCGCAAAATACCGCGAGTGATAAACTGCATAAAACAGTGGGACGCGCAAAATAGCGTGAGTGTAAACTACGCAAAACAGTGCGACGCGCAAAATAGGGCGAGTGTAAACTGCGCAAAACAGTGCGACGTGCAAAATAGCGCGATTGTAAACTGCGCAAAACAGTGCGACACGCAAAGTAGCGCGATTGTAAACTGCACAAAACAGTGCGACGCGCAAAATAGCGCGAGTGTAAACAGTGCAAAACAGTGCGAGGCGCCAAATAGCGCGAGTGTAAACTTCGCAAACAGTGCGACGGGCAAAATAGCGCGATTGTAAACTGTGCAAAACAGTGCGACGCGCAAATATAGCGCGAGTGTAAACAGCGCAAACAGTGAGAGGCGCCAAAAGCGCGAGTGTAAACTTTGCAAAACAGTGCGACGGGCAAAATAGCGCGATTGTAAACTGCGCAAAACATGCGACGCGCAAAATACGCGCGATTGTAAACTGCGCAAAACAGTGCGACGCGCAAAATTGCGCATTGTAACAGCATAAAACAGTGCGACGCGCAAAATAGCGCGAGTGTAAACAGTGCAAAACAGTGCGAGGCGCAAAATAGCGCGAGTGTAAACTGCGCAAAACAGTGCGAAGTCCAAAATAGCGCGAGTGTAAACTGCGCAAAACAGTGCGATGCGCAAAATAGCGCGATTGTAGACTGCGCAAAACAGTGTGATGCGCAAAATTGCGCGAGTGATAAAGTGCACAAAAGAGTGCGATGCGCAACATAGCACGAGTGATAAACTGCACACAACAGTACGAGGCGCAAAATAACGCGAGTGATAAACTGCACAAAACAGTGCGACGCGCAAAATAGCGCGATTGTAGACTGCGCAAAACAGTGCGACGCGCAAAATTGCGCGAGTGATAAAGTGCACAAAAGAGTGCGATGCGCAACATAGCGCGAGTGATAAACTGCACAAAACAGTGGGACGCGCAAAATAGCGCGAGTGTAAACTGCGCAAAACAGTGCGACGCGCAAAATAGCGCGAGTGTAAACAGCGCAAAACAGTGCGACGCGCAAAATAGCGCAAGTGTGAACTGCGGAAAACAGTGCGACGGGCAAAATAGCACAAGTGTAAACAGCGCAAAACAGTGCGAGGCGCAAAATAGCGCCAGTGTAAACTGCGCAAAACAGTACGACGTGCAAAATAGCACGAGTGTAAACTGCGTAAAACAGTGCGACGCGCAAAATTGCGCGAGTAATAAAGTGCACAAAAGAGTGCGATGCGCAACATAGCGAGAGTGATAAACTGCACAAAACAGTGCGACGCGCAAAATAGCGCGAGTGATAAACTGCACAAAACAGTGCGACGCGGAAAATAGCGCGAGTGATAAACTGCACAAAACAGTGCGCCGCGCAAAATAGCGCAACTGATAAACTACAGAAAACAGTGCGACGCGCAAAGTAGCGCGAGTCTAAACTGCGCAAAACAGTGCGACGCGCAAACTAGCGCGAGTGTAAACTGCGCAAAACAGTGCGACGCGCAAAATAGCCCGATTGTAAATTGCGCAAAACAGTGCGACGCACAAAATTGCGTGAGTGATAAAATGCACAAAAGAGTGCGATGCGCAACATAGCGCGAGTGATAAACTGCACAAAACAGTGCGACACGCAAAATAGCGTGAGTGTAAATTTCGCAAAACAGTGCGAGGCGCAAAATAGCGCGAGTGTAAACTGCGCAAAACAGTGCGACGCGCAAAATAGCGCGAGTGTAAACTGCACAAAACATTGCGAGGCGCAAAATAGCGCGAGTGATAAACTGCACAAAACAGTGCGACGCACAAAATAGCGCGAGTGTAAACTGCGCAAAACAGTGCGACGGGCAAAATAGCGCGATTGTAAACTGCGCAAAACAGTGCGACGCGCAAAATAGCGCCATTGTAAACTGCGCAAAACAGTGCGACGCGCAAAATAGCGCGAGTGTAAACAGCGGAAAACAGTGCGAGGCGCCAAATAGCGCCAGTGTAAACTGCGCAAAACAGTGCGAGGGGCAAAATAGCGCGATTGTAAATTGCGCAAATCAGTGCGACGCGCAAAATAGCGCGATTGTAAAATGCGCAAAACAGTGCGACACGCAAAACAGCGCGATTGTACACAGCGCAGAACAGTGCGACGCGTAAAATAGCGCGAGTGTAAACAGCGCAAAACAGTGCGAGGCGCAAAATTGAAAGAGTGTAAACTGCGCAAAACAGTGCGACGTGCAAAATAGCGCGAGTGTAAACTGCGCAAAACAGTGCGACGCGCAAAATAGCGCGATTGTAGACTGCGCAAAACAGTGCGACGCGCAAAATTGCGCGAGTGATAAAGTGCACAAATGAGTGCGATACGCAACATAGCGCGAGTGGTAAACTGCACCAAACAGTACGAGGCGCAAAATAGCGCGAGTGTAGTAACTGCACAAAACAGTGCGACGCGCAAAATAGCGCGAGTGATAAACGCACAAAACAGTGCGATGCGGAAAATAGCGCGAGTGATAAACTGCACAAAACAGTGCGCCGCGCAAAATAGAGCGAGTGATAAACAACACAAAACAGTGCGACGAGCAAAATAACGCGAGTGTAAACTGCGCAAAACAGTGCGACGCGCAAAATAGCGTGAGTGTAAACTGCGCAAAACATTGCGACGCGCAAAATAGCACGATTGTAAACTGCGAAAAACAGTGCGACGCGCAAAATTGCGTGAGTGATAAAATGCACAAAAGAGTGTGATGCGCAACATAGCGCGAGCGATAAACTGCACAAAACAGTGCGACACGCAAAATAGCGCGAGTGTAAACTGCGCAAAACAGTGTGAGGCGCAAAATAGCGCGAGTGTAAACTGCGCAAAACAGTGTGACGCGCAAAATAGCGCGATTGTAAACTGCGCAAAACAGTGCGACGCGCAAAATAGCGCGAGTGTAAACAGCGCAAAACAGTGCGAGGCGCAAAATAGCGCGAGTGTAAACTGCGCAAAACAGTGCGACGCGCAAAATAGAGCCAGTGATAAATTGCACAAAAGAGTGCGATGCGCAAAATAGCGCGATTGTAGACTGCGCAAAACAGTGCGACGCGCAAAATTGCGCAAGTGATAAAGTGCACAAAAGAGTGCGATGCGCAACATACCGCGAGTGATAAACTGCATAAAACAGTGGGACGCGCAAAATAGCGCGAGTGTAAACTGCGCAAAACAGTGCGACGCGCAAAATAGGGCGAGTGTAAACTGCGCAAAACAGTGCGACGTGCAAAATAGCGCGATTGTAAACTGCGCAAAAACAAAACAGTGCGACGCGCAAAATAACGCGATTTTAAACTGCGCAAAACAGTGCGAAAATAGTGCAAATAGCGCGAGTGTAAACAGCGCAAAACAGTGCGAGGCACCAAATAGCGCGAGTGTAAACTTCGCAAACAGTGCAACGGGCAAAACACGCGATTGTAAACTGCGCAAAACAGTGCGACGCGCAAAATAGCGCGATTGTAAACAGCGCAAAACAGTGCGACGCGCAAAATGCGCGATTGTAAACAGCGCAAAACAGTGCGACGCGCAAAATAGCGCGAGTGTAACAGTGCACAACAGTGCGACGTGCAAAATAGCGCGAGTGTAGACTGCGCAAAACAGTGCGACGCGCAAAATAGCGCGATTGTAGACTGCGCAAAATAGTGCGACGCGCAAAATTGCGCGAGTGATAAAGTGCACAAAAGAGTGCGATGCAGAACATAGCCAAGTGATAAACTGCACACCACAGTACGAGGCGCAAAATAACGCGAGTGATAAACTGCACAAAACATTGCGACGCGCAAAATAGCGCGAGTGTAAACTGCGCAAAACAGTGCGACGCGCTAATAGCGTGATTGTAGACTGCGCAAAACAGTGCGACGCGCAAAATTGCGCGAGTGATAAAGTGCACAAAAGAGTGCGATGCGCAACATAGCGCGAGTGATAAACTGCACAAAACAGTGGGACGCGGAAAATACGCGATGATAAACTGCACAAAACAGTGCGCCGCGCAAAATAGCGCGAGTGATAAACAGCGCAGAACAGTGCGACGCGTAAATAATGCGAGTGTAAACACAGCGCAAAACAGTGTGACGCGCAAAATAGCGTGATTGTAAACTGCGCAAAACAGTGCGACGCGCAAAATACCGCGAGTGTAAACAGCGCAAAACAGTGCGAGGCGCAAAATAGCGCGAGTGTAAACTACGCAAAACAGTGCGACGCGCAAAATTGAGCCAGTGATAAATTGCACAAAAGAGTGCGATGCGCAAAATAGCGCGATTGTAAACTGCGCAAAACAGTGGAACGCACAAAATTGCGCAAGTGATAAAGTGCACAAAAGAGTGCGATGCGCAACATACCGCGAGTGATAAACTGCATAAAACAGTGGGACGCGCAAAATAGCGCGAGTGTAAACTGCGCAAAACAGTGCGACGCGCAAAATAGGGCGAGTGTAAACTGCGCAAAACAGTGCGACGTGCAAAATAGCGCGATTGTAAACTGCGCAAAACAGTGCGACGCGCAAAATAACGCGATTTTAAACTGCGCAAAACAGTGCGACGTGCAAAATAGCGCGAGTGTAAACAGCGCAAAACAGTGCGAGGCACCAAATAGCGCGAGTGTAAACTTCGCAAAACAGTGCAACGGGCAAAACAACGCGATTGTAAACTGCGCAAAACAGTGCGACGCGCAAAATAGCGCGATTGTAAACAGCGCAAAACAGTGCGACGCGCAAAATTGCGCGATTGTAAACAGCGCAAAACAGTGCGACGCGCAAAATAGCGCGAGTGTAAACAGTGCAAAACAGTGCGACGTGCAAAATAGCGCGAGTGTAGACTGCGCAAAACAGTGCGACGCGCAAAATAGCGCGATTGTAGACTGCGCAAAATAGTGCGACGCGCAAAATTGCGCGAGTGATAAAGTGCACAAAAGAGTGCGATGCAGAACATAGCACAAGTGATAAACTGCACACAACAGTACGAGGCGCAAAATAACGCGAGTGATAAACTGCACAAAACATTGCGACGCGCAAAATAGCGCGAGTGTAAACTGCGCAAAACAGTGCGACGCGCTAAATAGCGTGATTGTAGACTGCGCAAAACAGTGCGACGCGCAAAATTGCGCGAGTGATAAAGTGCACAAAAGAGTGCGATGCGCAACATAGCGCGAGTGATAAACTGCACAAAACAGTGGGACGCGGAAAATAGCGCGAGTGATAAACTGCACAAAACAGTGCGCCGCGCAAAATAGCGCGAGTGATAAACAGCGCAGAACAGTGCGACGCGTAAAATAGCGCGAGTGTAAACAGCGCAAAACAGTGTGAGGCGCAAAATAGCGCAAGTGTAAACTGCGCAAAACAGTGCGACGCGCAAAATAGTGCGATTGTAGACTGCGCAAAACAGTGCGACGCGCAAAATTGCGCGAGTGATAAAGTGCACAAAAGAGTGCGATACGCAACATAGCGCGAGTGATAAACTGCACCAAACAGTACGAGGCGCAAAATAGCGCGAGTGATAAACTGCACAAAACAGTGCGACGTGCAAAATAGCGCGAGTGATAAGCTGCACAAAACAGTGCGACGCGGAAAATAGCGCGAGTGATAAACTGCACAAAACAGTGCGCCGCGCAAAATAGCGCAAGTGATAAACAGCACAAAACAGTGCGACGCGCAAAATAGCGCGAGTGTAAACTGCGCAAAACATTGCGACGCGCAAAATAGCCCGATTGTAAACTGCGCAAAACAGTGCGACGCGCAAAATTGCGTGAGTGATAAAATGCACAAAAGAGTGTGATGCGCAACATAGCGCGAGTGATAAACTGCGCAAAACAGTGCGACACGCAAAATAGCGCGAGTGTAAACTGCGCAAAACTGTGCGATGCGCAAAATAGCGCGAGTGTAAACTGCGCAAAACAGTGTGACGCGCAAAATAGCGCGAGTGATAAATTGCACAAAAGAGTGCGATGCGCAACATAGTGTGAGTGATAAACTGCACAAAATAGTGTGACGCGCAAAATAGCGTGAGTGATAAACTGCACAAAACAGTGCGACGGGCAAAATAGCGCGAGTGTAAACTGCGCAAAACAGTGAGACGCGCAAAATACGCGATTGTAAACTGCGCAAAACAGTGCGACGCGCAAAATAGCGCGAGTGTTAAATTGCACAAAAGAGTGCGATGCGCAAAATAGCGCGAGCGTAAAATTCACAAAACATTGCGACGCGCAAAATAGCGCGAGTGTAAACAGCGAAAAACTGTGCGAGGCGCAAAATAGCGCGAGTGTAAACTGCGCAAAATAGTGCGACGCGCAAAATAGCGCGAGTGTAAACTGCGCGAAACAGCGCTACGCGCAAAATAGCGCGATTGTAGACTGCGCAAAAGTGTACGACGCGAAAAATTGCGCAAGTGATAAAGTGCACAAAAGAGTGCGATGCGCAACATACCGCGAGTGATAAACTGCATAAAACAGTGGGACGCGCAAAATAGCGCAAGTGTAAACTGCGCAAAACAGTGCGACGCGTAAAATAGTGCGAGTGTAAACTGCACAAAACAGTGCGATGGGCAAAATAGCGCGATTGTAAACTGCGCAAAACAGTGCGACGCGCAAAATAGCGCGATTGTAAACTGCGCAAAACAGTGCGACGCGCAAAATAGCGCGAGTGTAAACAGCGCAAAACAGTGCGAGGCGCCAAATAACGCGAGTGTAAACTGCGCAAAACAGTGCGACGGGCAAAATAGCGCGATTGTAAACTGCGCAAAACAGTGCGACGCGCAAAATAGCGCGATTGTAAACTGCGCAAAACAGTGCGACGCGCAAAATAGTGCGAGTGTAAACTGCGCAAAACAGTGCGACGTGGAAAATAGCGCGAGTGTAAACTGCGCAAAATAGTGCGACGTGCAAAATAGCGCGAGTGTAAACTGCGCAAAACAGTGCGACGCGCAAAATAGCGCGATTGTAGATGGCGCAGAACAGTGCGACGCGCAAAATTGCGCGAGTGATAAAGTGCACAAAAGAGTGCGATGCGCAACATAGCGCGAGTGATAAACTGCACAAATCAGTACGAGGCGCAAAATAGCGCAAGTGATAAACTGCACAAAACAGTGCGATGCGCAAAATAGCGCGAGTGTAAATTTCGCAAAACAGTGAGACGCGCAAAATAGCGCGAGTGTAAACTACGTAGAGTGCGAGTGTAAAATTGCGCATGTGATAAAGTGCACAAAAGAGTGCGATGCGCAACGTACCGCGAGTGATAAACTGCATAAAACAGTGGGACGCGCAGAATAGCGCGAGTGTAAACTGCGCAAAACAGTGCGACGCGCAAAATAGTGCGAGTGTAAACTGCACAAAACAGTGCGACGGGCAAAATAGCGCGATTGTAAACTGCGCAAAACAGTGCGACGCGCAAAATAGCGCGATTGTAAACTGCGCAAAACAGTGCGACGCGCAAAATAGCGCGAGTGTAAACAGCGCAAAACTGTGCGAGGCGCAAAATAGCGCGAGTGTAAACTGCGCAAAACTGTGCGACGCGCAAAATAGCGCGAGTGTAAACTGCGCAAAACAGCGCTACGCGCAAAATAGCGCGGTTGTAGACTGCGAAAAAGTGTGCGACTCGCAAAATTGCGCAAGTGATAAAGTGCACAAAAGAGTGCGATGCGCAACATACCGCGTGTGATAAACTGCATAAAACAGTGGGACGCGCAAAATAGCGCGAGTGTAAACTGCGCAAAACAGTGCGACGCTCAAAATAGCGCGGGTGTAAACTACGTAGAACAGTGTGACGCGCAAAATTGCACGATTGTAAACTGGGCAAAACAGTGCGACGCGCAAAATGCGCGACTATAAAGTGCAAAAAGAGGCGATGCGCAACATAGCGCGAGTGATAAACTGCACAAAATATCGACCAAAAATAGCGCGTGTGATAAACTGCACAAAACAGTGCGACCGCAAAATAGCGCGAGTTAAACTGCGCAAAAACAGTGCGACGCGCAAAATAGCGCGAGTGATAAATTGCATGAAAGAGTGCGATGCGCAAAATAGCGCGAGTGTAAACTGCACAAAACATTGCAGGAGCAAATAGCGCGAGTGATAAACTGCACAAAACGTGCGACGCAAAATAGCGCGAGTGTAAACTGCGCAAAACAGTGCGACGGGCAAAATAGCGCGATTGTAAACTGCGCAAAACAGTGCGACGCGCAAAATAGCGCGATTGTAAACTGCGCAAAACAGTGCGAGACGCAAAATAGCGCGAGTGTAAACTGCGCAAAACAGTGCGATGTGGAAAATAGCGCGAGTGTAAGATGTGGAAAATAGCGCGAGTGTAAACTGCGCAAAACAGTGCGATGTGGAAAATAGCGCGAGTGTAAACTGCGCAAAATAGGGCGACGTGCAAAAAATAGCGAGTGTAAACTGCGGAAAACACTGCGACGCGCAAAATAGCGCGATGTAGACTGCGCAAAACAGTGCGACGCGCAAAATTCGCGAGTGATATATGCACAAAAGAGTGCGATGCGCAACATAGCGCGAGTGATAAACTGCACAAATCTGTACGAGGCGCAAAATAGCGCAAGTGATAAACTGCACAAAACAGTGCGATGCGCAATATAGCGCGAGTGTAAACTACGCAAAACAGTGAGACGCGCAAAATAGCGCGAGTGTAAACTACGTAGAGTGCGAGTGTAAAATTGCGCATGTGATAAAGTGCACAAAAGAGTGCGATGCGCAACGTACCGCGAGTGATAAACTGCATAAAACAGTGGGACGCGCAAAATAGCGCGAGTGTAAACTGCGCAAAACAGTGCGACGCGCAAAATAGTGCGAGTGTAAACTGCGCAAAACAGTGCGACGGGCAAAATAGCACGATTGTAAACAGCGCAAAACAGTGCGACGCGCAAAATAGCGCGATTGTAAACTGCGCAAAACAGTGCGAGGCGCAAAATAGCGCGAGTGTAAACAGCGCAAAACTGTGCGAGGCGCAAAATAGCGCGAGTGTAAACAGCGCAAAACAGTGCGACGCGCAAAATAGCGCGAGTGTAAACTGCGCAAAACAGTGCGACGCGCAAAATAGCGCGAGTGTAAACTGCGCAAAACAGCGCTACGCGCAAAATAGCGCGTTAGAGCTGCGCAAAAGTGTGCGACTCGCAAAATTGCGCAAGTGATAAAGTGCACAAAAGAGTGCGATGCGCAACATACCGCGTGTGATAAACTGCATAAAACAGTGGGACGCGCAAAATAAGCGCGAGTGTAAACTGCGCAAAACAGTGCGACGCTCAAAATAGCACGGGTGTAAACTACGTAGAACAGTGTGCGCGCAAAATTGCACGATTGTAACTGGGCAAACAGTGCGACGCGCAAAATTGCGACTATAAAGTGCAGAAAAGAGTGCGATGCGCAACATAGCCGAGTGATAAACTGCACAAAACAGTACGAGCCGAAAATAGCGCGTGTGATAACTGCACAAAACAGTGCGACCGCAAAATAGCGCGAGTGTAAACTGCGCAAAACAGTGCGACTCGCAAAATAGCGCGAGTGATAAAGCATGAAAGAGTGCGATGCGCAAAATAGCGCGAGTGTAAACACAAAACATTGCGAGGAGCAAATAGCGCGAGTGATAACTGCACAAAACTGCGACGCGCAAAATAGCGCGAGTGTAAACTGCGCAAAACAGTGCGACGGGCAAAATAGCGCGATTGTAAACTGCGCAAAACAGTGCGACGCGCAAAATAGCGCGATTGTAACTGCGCACAACAGTGCGAGACGCAAATAGCGCGAGTGTAAACTGCGCAAAACGTGCGATGTGGAAAATAGCGCGAGTGTAAGATGTGGAAAATAGCGCGAGGTAAACTGCGCAAAACCGTGCGATGTGGAAAATAGCGCGAGTGTAAACTGCGCAAAATATGCGACTGCAAAATAGCGCGAGTGTAAACTGCGGAAAACAGTGCGACCGAGCAAAATAGCGCGATTGTAGACTGCGCAAAACAGTGCGACGCGCAAATTGCGCGAGTGATATAGTGCACAAAAGAGTGCGATGCGCAACATAGCGCGAGTGATAAACTGCACAAATCAGTACGAGGCGCAAAATAGCGCAATGATAAAACTGCACAAAACAGTGCGATGCGCATATAGCGCGAGTGTAAACTGCGCAAAAACAGTGAGACGGCAAAATAGCGCGAGTGTAAACTACGTAGAGTGCGATGTAAAATTGCGCATGTGATAAAGTGCACAAAAGAGCGATGCCACGTAACCGCGAGTGATAAACTGCATAAAACAGTGGGACGCGCAAAATAGCGCGAGTGTAAACTGCGCAAAACAGTGCGACGCGCAAAATAGTGCGAGTGTAAACTGCGCAAAACAGTGCGACGGGCAAAATAGCACGATTGTAAACACGCAAAAACAGTGCGACGCGCAAATAGCGCGATTGTAAACTGCGCAAAAATGCGACGCGCAAAATAGCGCGAGTGTAAACAGCGCAAAACTGTGCGAGGCGCAAAATAGCGCGAGTGTAAACTGCGCAAAACTGTGCGATGCGCAAATAGCGCGAGTGTAAACTGCGCACAAACAGCGCTACGCGCAAAATAGCGCGATTGTAGACTGCGCAAAGTGTGCGACGCGCAAATTGCGCAAGTGATAAAGTGACACAAAAGAAGTGCGATGCGCAACATACCGCGAGTGATAAACTACATTAAAACAGTGGGACGCGCAAAATAGCGCGAGTGTAAACTGCGCAAACAGTGCGACGCTCAAAATAGCGCGGGTGTAAACTACATAGAACATGTGTCGTAAAGTAGCACCATTGTAAAACTGGGAAAACATGCGACGCGCAAAATTGCGCGACTAAAGTACAGAAAAGAGTGCGATGCGCAACAAAGCGCGAGTGATAAACTGCACAAAATAGTACGAGCTGGAAAATACGCGGTGATAAACTGCACAAACATGCGACACGCAAAATATAGCGCGAGTTGTAAACTACGCAAAACAGTGCGACGCACAAAATAGCGCGAGTGTAAAATGCGCAAAACAGTGCGACGCGCAAAATAGAGCGAGTGATAAATTGCATGAAAGAGTGCGATGCGCAAAATAGCGCGAGTGTAAACTGCACAAAACATTGCGAGGGCAAAATAGCGAGAGTGATAAACTGCACAAAACTGTGCGACGCGCAAAATAGCGCGATGTAAACTACGCCAAAACAGTTGGCGGCGCGCTAAATAGCACGATTGTAGACTACGCAAGACAGTGCGACGCGCAAAATTGCGCGAGTG